>VXBA01000619.1:112046-123684 GCA_013399895.1 Serilophus lunatus
GCGGGCGGGGGTAGCGGGGCCGGGGGTCGCGGACATCCCGGGGCCACCGGCACCGCCGTAAGGAGATGGGCAGTCCCCGTGACCGGTGTGTCCCTTGTCCCCACTAGTCTGGCGCTGCGAGGAGATCGCGCTCCTTCGGAGATCGGTCCCTCGGGGCCGGTGCTGTGATGAGACCGCGCTCTCCCGTCCCCTCGGGCCGGCACTGGGAGGAGACCGGGCTCCTTCGTGCCCTCGGGGCCGTCACTGCGGGAAGACCGGACTCCCCTGTTTCCTCAAGCCGGGCACTGTAAGAAGACTGTGCTCCTCCGTCCCCTCGGGGTCGGTGATGGGAGGAGACCGGGCTCTCATGTCCCCTCACTCCGGCACTTCACTCCAGCCCGTCCCGGTGCGGGCTCCAGCCCTCGCCCTCTCCCCGAGAATCCCGAGAGCGCTGGTTGTGCAAGGCCCGGCTCCTTCGGTCGTGATTCACGGCTCCCCTCCCTGCCTTCCGCTGTCTGGCCCGGCCCCGGGGCACAGCCGGTGCCCGGGAGTGGGCGGAGGCGCGCCCGGACAGCGCTGGTCCGGCCCGGCGGGGCAGGGACGTGCCGGGCTGGAGCTGCTCGGGACCTTCTGGGATCACTGCGCCCGTCCCGGCCGTGGGCAGGAGGCATGTGGGGACTGCTGATGCCATCACAGCACCTCACACCGAATCTTGTGCGTGGGGCAGCCTGTCTGCGACACCCACAGCTCAGTGCTGCTGACCTGCTGTCCCCACGGTGTGCCTGAGTGTGCCAGCCCACCTTTCCATCAGCTTTTCTGGGACAGGGCAGGGACACTGCCTTGTCGCCCACTACTGAGGTGGCAGCAAGTGCCCCAGCCTCTGTAAGGCAGCCAGAGCAAGGGGAGCCCCACTTCACGTTCTCTTTAGCCAAGTCTGAGATAGAGGTGCTGATCTGCCAAGGAGGTTTATGCTCTGTGATGGGGAGGTTCTCCTCCTCCATGTGGCCTTAAGGTTCACTTGGGCATCGAAGGGATGATAGTGGTGATGTCCTGGAGACAGGTTTTGTTTCCATGTCCTGGACAACAGAGAGGAGGAACAGGTGTAGGAGAGATAAGGGGTCTGTGCCAGTTGGACAAGACATGGATGCTGCTTATCTGTCATCAGTGTCTTGCTATCGCAGAAGTTGACTTTCTCTCTTGTGTCTCCTGTTTTTCACCAGGAAAGGGAAATTACTGGACCTTAGATCCCAACTGTGAGAAGATGTTTGACAATGGGAACTTCCGTCGCAAACGCAAGCGGCGCTCTGAGCCCAACGCCCCCGCAACCGCATCCACAGCCTCCTCTCTGGGGGGCCTGAAGGCTGAGGAAGAGCGACCCATCCCAGCCACAGGCAAACCATGTGGAAACAGCCCACCCCCAGAGCTGGACCCCTCACCTTCTGCCAGGGACCATCCAAAAAGCTCCTCTCCCTCCAGTATCATTTCATCCACGCCCAGCTGCCTCAGCACCTTCTTCAGCGGCATGAGCTCCCTGAGCAGCGGAGGCAGCCGGCTGACGGGGGCTCTCAGCAGTGACCTGCACCACAGGAACTTCTCTGCTGGACAGCTGAGCAGTGGCACTTTCACCCCTTCCAGCAGCTCTTCTCAGGAGGTGCCTTCACCAGACCAGCTGCAGCGGGTTGCGGGACCTTCTCCTGCTTACTACGGCTCCTTCCATCCCAGCAGCAGCAGCCAGGGAGCCCAGTACAACCACTACTACAACTTCACAGTGAACAGCCTCATCTACACGCGGGATGGGACGGAGGTGTAGGATGCTGGGGCAGTCCTGCAAAGGCAATGGGAGTTGCAGGTATACCTGGCAGCACGGAGGACCATACGCTTATTGCAAACAGCATTTCAACGTGGACACTTTCCAGGAGTTCTCCCAGGAGGGTGGATCTCCTCACCTTTCGAAATAAGAACACCCCTTAAAAACCAGCAGAAGGCAGATGCAAAGTCTTTTCCTTATCCTGGAAAATGTTAAGTGATTTAGGTGGTTTGCCATCTAAATTCTGCAGACACGAACTGAATTAATATTTTCAGAGGTTGCTAATCTTGAATGTAGAACAAGAAGTTAAAAACTATAACCGTAAAGCGCTATTGGCAAGAGCCAAGAGTAGACATCCAGTGAGTCTTAGAAGAGAACAGGAGAAAAAAAAATGAAGAGATTTCTTATGAAGTGCCTTGTACAATATATTAAAAAAACTCTTCTGCCAGCAATCGCCTCTGTAAGCCCTTGCTTCTGCCCTGATCCTCCAATATGCAATGCATGGGAGAGATACTCTGGGTCAACACACACCCAAAACCTCCTCAAACCCACAGAGGGTCTTCCTGTGCATGGCATATTGTACAGTGGGGCTATGTCTTGTAAAACAATCCTTTTCCCCAAGCTTAGTACCAAAGATAACTCTAGCCATTCAGCTTTAGCACAAGAATAAACACTGGGGTATTTTTATACATATTTGTACGTAATGTAACTCCTGTACATAGGTTTCTATGTGGTTTTATATTTGTAAATTATGCTCTGGAGCTGTACTTATTTATAATGTGTTTTAAACTTTGTTAAAGTTTATTTTACTTCATTCCCCCTTTTTTGTTGTTTTATTTGTTTTGATTTTTTTTGTTGGTTTTGTTTTTGTTTGTTAGTGTATTAATGAAACTTTTCAGGCTAAACAGCTGTTGGGAATAAAATGTTAAATTGTTAGATATTGGCCTGGTTGTTCCTCAGTATGTTTGAGGTATTTTAAAACTCTGTGGGAGACAGGTTTTTCTTTCACGTGGTTTGGGATAAAAGGTGCAAAGATTTATGAACAATTTCATCTGCACAGTAAGAGAAAAAAAATCTCTGGGCTCAAAAGGAGACATATCTGATCTGGTTTGCAGCCTCTTGGAGTGTTGCTGTGCAGAGTGGGCATTCCTGGCTTGTTTGTTTGTTTGTTTTTGTCCATGTTTTGAATTGCAACTGTCCTTTTTCAGCCTCGTTTAGTAAAAAAAAAATAAAAGCTTGCAGAAGTAGAAGAAGCAGAGCTGGTTCCAGCGTGGTGCCAGCTAGCAGGAGGTAGGAGATCTGAGCTTGGCTCCTGCAAATCAGTTTTTCTGATGGGGTTGCACCTGCTTACACTGTCAGCTAGTGAGGAGGTGGGACCAGTCAGCTAGCAGCGGGCCAGGCAGCGCTTCGGAGAATCCTTCCTGGTTTCCTGCTGCTGGGAAAAGACAGCCCATCCTCAAGTAGCCATTATGCTAAACAATCAACCCCTAATTCTTGCCGTTTTACAAAAGCTGTTTGTTGGGGGCTGTGTGTGGTTAGAGCATAAATATAAGCGTCTTCGTGAGGAATGTAGCATTAATAATGAAGTTAAGCATGAAATTGCAGCTGTTTAACATACAAGCATCTACCGTGATGTAAGGCCATCCCTGCAGGCTATTCAGAAAACAAAATAGTTGGCAGCGCCTCTTCACTGGCTACCTGCATAACATACAGGGCAGTGATGCAAGACAAACCGCTGGCCTGATCCAAAATATAATGAAGCCATGACGAAACATCAGATGACTTCCATGTGCTTGGGATAGGGACCAAGTACTTGCCCCAGCACTGGCCAACCACCACTTGCACAATCGCTGAGACCAGTGGGCGGGTGGCAACTCCTGCCTCATTCCCCCCCTCCCTCTCTCCTTCCCAGCACAGATACCATCTTCCTGTCTTTAGGGGTAATTCCTCTTGATTTTAATTTCATCTAGGTGGTGCAGTGGTAGTGATAATGGGAGGGACAGGGCAGATTACCACTAGGAAAAAGACAAGGTAGTCAGTCTTGTTCTGCTTGAGTTCAATCTCACCACATGTGGAATAGCTTTACTTGGATTTTGGACTGCTGAGTTTGATCGAAAAGCAGTGGAGGAATTCCCTACACCTCCAAAAGATTTCTAGACAGTCCTTAAGTAATCCCGGAACTGCATACTCATGTATCTAAGTGACCAATGCACCCCCTCCCCCCTCTGCCAGCCTGCTGTCCGACCTTAGCAAGCCAATGTGGGTCACTTGTGTGTGTTCAGCTCGTGTTCTTCCGCCCAGATTTGCTTCAGCGTTTACCCTCTGCCACTTTCATCAGCTGTTATGTTTCTGCATAGTACCCATAAACGTTTATTCCTGAGGATCCCGAATCTGGCAAATTTAAGTTGCTGTGTGGCTCTGCACCTGACAGTATGTCCCTCAGCAAATACCCCATGGCTCAACGGACCTTGTGCTCTGGCAGAGTCAGGGAAGGAGTCACCCACCACAGTGCTCCAGCCCCACCCCTGAGGGTTCGTAGTGAGATCCAGGGAGGTTTTGTCAGGTCTGACTATTCCCAGGGCACCTGTCCAGCCATTAGCAACAAATCCTACTCGCTCCAGGGAAAGTACACCCTTAGCTGGAACCGCGGGCTATGGCTTCTCCTAGGGAGCTACCCCTGGTGCGCTCAGGGTAAAGGACCTGTCCAACTGACACTTGAGAGTAGATTTCAGCAAATAGACACCTAGTCTGCAGAGAGAATCCAAGTGAAAGAGATAATGGCAGCCTTTTAGGTTTTCTTTTGTTATTAAAAGAGATTCTTTTTTTTTCAGCAAATCTCGGGAAACGGAGGGCAAGAGAATTGAGTTTAATGAAAGGCACTTAAAAGTAGCAGGTCTTTTGTCATGGGTTTGGGGATTCACTGAGATTCCCCAATTGAAAGATGTGAAAGACAAAGGCAATTAGCCTGCTGTCCCACCCTGAGAGTCCCCACTCCCTTCTAAATGCCAAGGCCATGCCTGGGATGGGCAGTTCTCCATGACAATGAGTCTCTTCCTAGCCTGAGTCAGGTGACGGCCCAAAAACCCAGGGCATAGCCTGCTCCTAGGGAAGTCAGCCGAGAATTGTCCTTCCCTTGGAAGCATCCATCCTCTCTGCTTTGGCAGCCATCGGAATCACCCTGTAAAACGTGTTCTTTGCAGAATTTTTTCTGGCTTTAGGGGAGCAGCAATCTCATGGGTGTTAGCCAGGAGCCCACAGATCCTAGTTACTGGTCAGTGAAGCATGGCAGGAAGTTTCATCTTTGCTTGATTTCTCCAGTCTTTCCAGGCATCTAGAGAAATGACACCCCAGCTGAGCAAGATTGTGGTACTCCATGTGAAACCACGGCTGTGCTGATGGCTGCAAGCACAGCTGCCTGGTACCTTTGCCCTGCCTGAAATGCTCCCAGCCAGAGACTGTGGCTCTTCCAGCACACAAAACTCCTAAAAAAAAAGACACCCCCTGCTTGAAAAGAAGTGCAGTCCAGAGGCATTTCAAGAGATGCGTTGGATCGGTAACACAGATGCTTGCTGGTTCCTACGTGTGGCACTTCTCCAGCATGGGGTCGTTTAACTTTGCTCAGCGCTGGCCTTATCGACGTGCCAGCAAAGGTTCGGGCAGGCACCCACTGCAGGTCTGCACTTGAGCTGCTCCGCAGTACAAAGGCTTTGCCAGTACAGCTGGATCAGCCCAGTCCCCTAGAGGAGACCCAGCTCCCATCAACAAAGGAAACTCTTGTGCCAGTAAAGTTAAACCCCCCACCCCCAGCAACTTATTGCGGGGCGGTGGGAGGGGATTCAAGAGGCAGAACACAGCCATCCGCGCTGGGTTTCATCGCCCGCCAACTCTTTTAGAAATGGGGCTTCAATTACTTCCACTGGCCATGGATTGTGGTTTGCTTCTCCTCTGAAGGAGGAGGCTTTGATTTGCCTGTCACTTACAAAGTCCGTGGAATGTGCCCACAGTATGTTGTGCCTGTACAGAAGGTTTTATTGCCTTTTTTTTGCTTGATGCTGATTAAGGGTGATTTTTCCCTGAAATCTTTAGGAATAGTTCAAATGATACAGCAGTGTTCAAAGAAACTACAGGTATCCTACTCTTGTTCTCTCTGTAGTTCTAGAGATAGAAAAACCTTTATCAGGCTTCTTGAGATAAGGCCCCACAAGCCCTGCAGATCTCACCTGATTACGAGTGCAATGTACCTAAATTCTGCCCTGCTCATTCATGAAAGGTGGTCTGAGAGCACAGAAAATAAGAAGGACACAGACCCATTTTATAGCTTGACCCAAGAGAGTCAAGATGAGAATCAGGTCTGGCTGATAGCACATGAATGGTCCATACGTCAGCTAGAAATAGCTGTGCCACACAGAGACTGCAATTGTTGGGAAATTATTGTTTCTCCTTAGGCTTCAGGGGGAAAAAAAAAAAAAAAAAGACGACTCATTTTATTGTCCTGCTAGAAAATGCTTTCAAAATTAATTTTTATTCCCAACTCTCTTTTTCTTTTTTATTTTTTTTTTTTTGATTATCAAAAGAAGGAAAACATGAATTTACATTTTCTGTTTCTCTCTTTTTGGAAGAAATCTCCATCAAGCTGAATTTCCGGCCCTGCTCTGAACCTCACCATTTTCCATTAAAAAGAAGGTTGTTGGAATGTTTTTGACCAAATTACCGAGTGCAATATTCACCTGGGTAAGGTGACGAGAATTTGCCCCTCAAGGAATAACTGAAGTGTAATGTTAAACATCAAAGGTCTTATTTTTTTTTTTACCTTATACCTGAGCTATCTCTGAATCATATCAAATAATCTTCTCATTTCATAACACCATACAATGCAGGCTAAAAGTGTATGTGATCTGCTTTGTGTACTGCTGAATGGATGATTAAACTGTCTAACCTGAGGGATAGTCATCCAGGGCCTGCCCCAAACACAGTGAAGTCAGGGGAAAGACTCCCACTGACTTCAGAGGGCTTTGGAGCAGACCCATAATCAGCCAGGCTCTAATATACTTCAGGTGCTGTCTATGAGACTGCCCGGGGACACATAAAAGGAGCTAAAAGATTGCACATTTGTGAATTAAACATTGTAGGCCTGATCCAGGCAATTGGCTGCCGCAGGAGAGCGGAAGCTGTCTCCCCCATCCTCCCCAGCTCCTCGGATCATTTTCCCTTTCCTGCAGTCCATTGTGTCTGGGATTTATTGACAAAGCAAAGCTCTCGCCATGCGGCCGATCCACGTTTGCAATAATAGTGACAAATCGGGTCAGGACTGATGGTTAATCTGCCCTTGGACCCTTCAAGGGGTGCTGATTTTATATCTAATTAAAGTAAATGACGAAGCTAAGCTGTTCCATTTCCCTCCCCAGCTGTTTTGGAGGGTGGCAGAAGCCACACCTCACGCCAGGGCCACCACAAATAGTGATCCAAGAAGACACAGGTTTAGTGCCTTCACTCTAAAACAGCAGAGGGTGTCAAAGTGAACATGGAGCAGAACCAAGCTCAGGCTTCCTTCAGCAATGTGAATGATACTCAAATGGGGCCAAATTATAGTGTGTGTATGTGTGGAAATGAAATTAACACCCATGTAAGTGTCTAGTCTAGACAATGGACATCCAGTGAAGCTGTTGGGCAACAGGTTCAAAGCAGACCAGAGGAGGAGGTGCTTTAGGGGTGATGGAGATGCCCTGAGTACCTTCTTGCTTCAGGACATTGGGTCTCACTGTAAAAAAAAAAAAGCTGGCTAGGTTAGGGTGGACATGTTGCTCTCCAAAGGTACCTATTTCTCTTCCTCTGCCAAGGAAACCTGAAGAGCTAATTTAGACCAAGCTCTTAGACTTCCTTCCCCCAGGGCAGGAATGCATGGGTATCTGCAGATATGGGGCACCTGTCATGTGGGGTCTTGTATCTGATTAAAAATAGTACCATGGCCTCCAGAGATGGGTAAGTGAGCATCCTTTGTCATGCAAGAAGAAAGCTCCTGCATAACTTTTCCTTCTGTCATGCAGCAGCAGCTCAGCCTTTTTTTTGGCTCATTCTGTTCTGGGGAAATCCAGGGAATTTCTTTGAGGCGGGACAGGAAGGTTTGATAAGGGATTTTTTCCTCTATTTATTGTATTCCTATTCACATAGCGCTGTGATCTGTGTAAGCACCTTCCAGCAGTGCATCATGATCAATATGTAATGCATATTATTTCTCTCCTGTTGCAAGAACTTCTCAGGAAATGTAGAACTTTTGGGTTTGCAGGGAAATACTGTTTCCTACAGGCTGCTCTCCATTTCTCCTAGAAAAAGCTGCTTGTGAAGGGCAGCTTGGCAGGCATGGTAGGATCTGAGATTTATAGTGCACTGAGAATTGCAGCTTCACTGCACCCTAAACTATACTTGGAGCAGCAGTTTTGAAACTACGAGCTCAAATCATTATTTGGTCAGTAGCATCAAAACCATCTGATATCTCACTGCCAGAAGGATGGACAGTCTTTGCTGGGCAACTGGAAAGCAACGCTCATGAGAGAGCTATGGTGAGATGTCCTGGACTTGCACTGCTGAAGCTTCACTCATTAGCTTCTGTAATTAGACCAGAACTCTCCTTCAAGTTCAGGGAAACAGATTTATAGCCTGAAGACAAAATGAATTGGTGGCTTTCCCACAGGTTAGCAAGTGAAAACAAACCACAGACTCCTCAGACAGAGTTCTCAGCTCATAGGAAAGGTAGGGACCACTTCATCCCTGCTTGCATGTAACCCATGGAGAGCAGCTGGGTTTGGTAGCTGAGGCAGCATGTGACTAAACATGGATATATGTTGTCAGAGGATAATAAGAGCTGTCATACTTTGGTGGAGAAAAGAAATCAGTGTCTTCTTCCCCTCCAACATTTGCAGCTTGTCCTTAGCAGCACAGCGTGGAAGCAGACCTGACAAGAAACCAAGGAGACCCTTCAAAGAATCAGGGAATGTGTTTATTATAATGGAATGAGGGACAGTATTTATTTTCATTGTCCCTTGCAAGGAATATATGAGCAGTGGGAAGACCAGAGCAATGAGCATGTCATGAATGTTAAGGTCATTTAGCATAACTCTGAATGCTGTTCCATTCCAGACAGCAGCTGCTTGTCACAGTGTGAAACCTTATTCCCTACTCTGGAAAGGTGACAATCTGAAGAGACAAGTATGACCAAGGAAGTGTTACTAGCCCTGTTTTACTGCAAGAGGTCAAGGAACATCATGGGAAAGTGATTTGTTAAAGGTCATATGGTGCCGTAGCAGAGTTAGGTGTCAAATCCATACTTTCCAGTGCCTCCCATCACTAAACAATCCCTGCTGAGTCAGCCTGAAACGCTCTGGCATGGCTCCAAACTCATCCCTTTTTGGTGCTCTTAGAGGAAAGCAGATCCCAACATTTCTTTCCTAAATCTCATCTATAGTGGCTTTATACAGAGACATGGGTGTTGCTGGGGGAACACTGATCCTGCTTAGAAAATCCTGCAGCATGTAATCTTCCTCCTTACAAATCCCACAAGTGACCTGCACATCCAGGGACTTGTTCTCTCCCACTGGGTTTTCATAGTGTGTAAGACCTGTTCTTAACCACAAGAAAACTGAAAATGTGCTGAACTTTCTAGAAATAATATCTGCAGTGACCAGAAACTTAAAATCTGTTTCCCTGTGTTACAAATGTGGTCAGGTTTTGCAATTGCAATGTTTGGTTTGCACAGCCGTGATCTTAGGAAGAAAGGGTTAAAAGGCATTATGAGCTGAATCATGCTCTGGAGATCTGATAATCTAATTGCAGCAGTTCAGGTCCCTACTCTACCCCCAGTGCAATAATCTTTGCATGCAGGAGTGATACCGATCTGATTCCACCCAGATTAAGCTCTCTCCAAGCTGCAGCCTTGCTCTGCACAGAGCACTGCAACTGCTGCTTATGCACCTCCACACAGCTGCTGCAATAACTCTGTTCCCGAGGGTGGGGGCAGTTTTTTTCCTCAGTTTCTGGTGGACAGATGAGCTCCTGATCTCTGGTTTGGTGAAATGATTTGGATGCAGGAATGCTGCATTCCTTCTTGCCACTGGCAATGTGTTTCCACTAAAAGAAAGTGATGCCCAGGGCCTCTTTGAGGAGGGTGCTGGAAGCAGGAGGAGAGAAGATCAGTTCTGAACTGATCTTAGAAGTGGCCTTTTCCTGAACAAATCACCATGACTAGATCCTCACTTACTAGGAGATGTTGGTTAATAAGTCTAAGAAAATATGTCAATTTGCAGCAGAGGAATTGCTCCAGCTCACTTCATGTCAGACATTCAAGTGTGACTCACTCCCTAAGTTCCTCTGACCATTCAGAGCCTATTTCCCCTACTACTTGCAGGGCCTGGACACCTCATTCACCTACAGACACCCACCTGCAGTCACGTAGGATCCCATGTCTTACCTGCAAGCTGCATCCTGCCCTCCCTGCCCACCTACATGTGAGGCTGTCAGATCCTCACCAAAACTCCTCAGCTCTAAGAGTGGGATTGTTTTTTCCAGCTTCAGGTGTTTCCAGCACAGATGTCAGATGTCTGCATCTGAGCTGATCACACTTGTCTCCCCTTTGAACTGAAACAGAGAAATCAGGGCAATGCACCTGCTTTTTTTTTTTGATGAGGTTTTCTTCAGGAATTGATTAATTAGTCCCTAGATCTCTACTGCCAGTGGAGGGATTTCCTTTAGTTGGGTCAATTGCCTCTCCACAATATTGTAAGGATGATGAAAGTCATCAAGGGCACGGAGGGCAGAGACCTAAATTAGGGTCTCTCCCAGAGAAACAGTTGTGCTTCATCAGCCCTGCCCTTCAGACTGTACTGTTGCACCTTGGGAGATGTGGAGGGAGAGAGGGGTTGAGACAGGACAAACTCATCAGGAACTATTCATTCATTTCACTGCCCATGGAAAAAGTCTTTTCTCTTTTGCTCCAACACCTAGAGAAACCACTGTGCTTCTCTAATTGTTGAAGGAATGAGGCCAAGTCCCTCTTCTGATGTAAATTCCCCTGGATGCATCCTGCTATTCACAGTATGGACTTCATTTGCTCTGAAAGCAGCACAGGGAGCCACGCTGGGCCCAGGTTCACTGACTGACACTGAGAAATAGAATTCAATAGCTCTGATTGTTAAATGCCACCCAAGCAGTGAAGAGGAACAGCTCTCATGGGCTCTCCTAACCAGTGAGTTGCTCCAATTGTCGCTCACTGGAAGGACTCGGGCAGGTTTGTCTTCTGCCCAATGCAAGCTTTCCACTAGTGCTGCTTCTCAGAACCCATCACCACCAGACTGAGGAGGTGAAGGGAAAATCTCCCTTCATCCTTGCCAGAGGCCAGTGGGGACAGAGTTTTCCTTCACTCTCCTCAAGGTTTTCAAGGGATGGGAGGAAGACCCCCTTCAAACCATTCTTTCAGACCGTGTTTTCAACACCTGGCTGGAATAATAAAACCAGGACTGGGCACACCAAATCACATTCAAACTTAAATCTCCACCAGATGTATTTTTTTTTTTTCCAAATCTTAACCATATTTCTAATTGTCCTTCTAACTGTATTGAAGTGAGCTGTATGTATTAATCTCAAATTCTTTTCTCTTCCCATAATCTTTTCAAGTTTTCCTGCACTCAGGCAGCGAATGCAGTTAGGTCCATGAGTGTTAGTAGAGAGCCAAATTTACTTTTCAGCTCTGGACACTTTTTTCCTTCTTTTTAGTTTTTTACTCCCCCCCTTTTCTATTTTGTATTTTTCTTTTTTTTTTTTTTATTTTTTTTCTTTCTCTTTTTCTTTTTTTTACCTTCTCCT
>VXBA01000619.1:124898-204906 GCA_013399895.1 Serilophus lunatus
CCATCCAACATGAACCTGAACACCTCCAGGGATGGATGGGTCACCCACAGCTTCTCTGGGCAACTTGCTCCAGTGTCTCACCACTCTGACATTGCAGATTTTAGGTGGAAGAGCAGAGAATTAAAAGCCCCTGCCTGTGCAGACTCACTTTATGGGCAGTGTACATAGCAAGGAATGCAGGAAAGGTTATGTCTGTCCCCAAGGAACGAAGAGATTACTCAGCCCCATCTGAGCACAGGTGTGGTAGCTGGAGCAACCAGTCCTATGTCTGGTTCCTGTAGTGCCACAAAGCTTTTCCTTTGATGCACAGTGGAGGCCTCCTCTGTAGTCTTCAAAGGGCTGTGCACAGGCTGGTGAAGGAACCATATCTTTTCTCCCATGGCCACAGGAACCATCACTACCATTGGTTAACACTCAGAGGTCAGTGCCCTCTCTTCAGGCCCTCCTTCCCCAGCAAATTGGACTGGGATGTTTGGATGTGGAAAAGACACGGACAGCTGTGAAAAAAAATCCAAGAATCAACAAAATAGACAAGAAAGTGAATGCGAGACAGGGAAAGTGAGGAGAGAGTGATTCAGTGTGAGTAGCATGGCAGACAAGCCACAAACATGACCAATACCTCGAGGTGTGAAGAGTCAAAGGATGGGGATGTAATACAGAGGATTGTGTTAGCAGGGATGAAACTAAATACAATCGGCTGAAGTACAATTGTTGCTCCCNCAACCAGTCCTATGTCTGGTTCCTGTAGTGCCACAAAGCTTTTCCTTTGATGCACAGTGGAGGCCTCCTCTGTAGTCTTCAAAGGGCTGTGCACAGGCTGGTGAAGGAACCATATCTTTTCTCCCATGGCCACAGGAACCATCACTACCATTGGTTAACACTCAGAGGTCAGTGCCCTCTCTTCAGGCCCTCCTTCCCCAGCAAATTGGACTGGGATGTTTGGATGTGGAAAAGACACGGACAGCTGTGAAAAAAAATCCAAGAATCAACAAAATAGACAAGAAAGTGAATGCGAGACAGGGAAAGTGAGGAGAGAGTGATTCAGTGTGAGTAGCATGGCAGACAAGCCACAAACATGACCAATACCTCGAGGTGTGAAGAGTCAAAGGATGGGGATGTAATACAGAGGATTGTGTTAGCAGGGATGAAACTAAATACAATCGGCTGAAGTACAATTGTTGCTCCCCATCTCCTCTAGCTCTGGTATTTATGATAATTTTAAAGACAATATTTGCTAGAGATACAAAATAGCCCACTGGGAGAACACTGAAGGTTTCTGAGGAAAAGTAGATTCTGTACCTGCTCTTACCTGACCTAATCATGAAGGCATTTGACATTACCTCAATGACAAACACCTTGTCCTGTCTCTCCAGCAGCTTTCTGAGGGTCTGTGACTTTGTTTCACCCTCCTATGCTGAACCCACACTGAGCACAGGAGTCCTAACACCAGCAAATGGGGATGCCTGGTAAAGCCCAGGGTTGTGCTTCGTGAATGTTGATCTATTTGTCTCACTTTTTTGTGAGTGCTTTTCTGTCCTGCTGTATTGGGACTTTTCAGACTATGGGAGAGGACAATATTTCCCCTCTACATTAAAAGGGAAAATTCTAGTACAAGCAAGAAGGACTTGCATCAAAATTACTGGCAGCAACTGTGTAAGGTGTGTTCAAAAACTGGTTGTGAAAGTCGCATTGTTTGGAGAATCCTTTCCTCTTGCTGGCTCAGATAGGATGATATTCCCTCTGTCTGACTAATGCTGGATGTCAAAGGGAAAGGCACCTTTCCTCTGAAATATGTTACAGAGCCTGGATGACATAGAATTATAGAATCATTAAGGTTGGAAAAGACCTCTAAGATCATTGAGTTCAAACATTAACCCAGCAATGCCAAATCCACCGCTAAACCATGTCCCTAAATGCCATATCCACCTGCCTTTTGAACACTCCTGGGCATGATGATTCCAGCATTTCCCTATTGGCAGCCTATTCCAGTGCCTGATCATCCTTTCAGCCAAGAAATTTTCCCTGATACCCAATTTAAACCTTGCCTGGTGCAACTTAAGGCCATTTCCTTTTGTTCTTCCATCTGTTACTTGGGAAAGGAGACTCCCTTTTACACAGTTTTCTTTCAGGCAGTTGTAGAGAGTGATAAGGTCCCCCTAGAATCACATTTTCCCCAGGCTAAACAGCCAGTGCCATCCCACCTGAAGGCACATAGCCTGATTTTTGGCCAGCTGCAACAAGAGGTGGGTGCCTTGCCACTCACCTGGACCTTTCCTGGAGGCCCTCCAGATAACCCCAAGACTTCATGGTTTACCTTTGTGTAAGGGGATCTAGGAAAGATAACATTTCTGAACCTGTCTTCAAAGAAGCAGTGGTTCCAAGAGTAACTCACTTGGGTTTGGTCAGTGATGCTGTGCTTGTAAGCCCCAAAAATTTGTACTTAGGCCTGGTCTGGGTGGCTGACAACCCAGTGAGGTTGTACATACTACAAATAACCAGAGGAAGAACTCTGAACATCTTTAGATCTCCACAGGTTTCTAATGCACAGGATGGGTTAGGAACATAGTCATTGTCTTGCTGGGATCAGATCAAGTTTCATCTCCTGTTAATGATCTGCTCCTTTATGAGAAGGAACATTTCAGTTCTCCTCCTGTCCCCAGCCAATTTTAATTTTTGACCTTCTTGTGAGCATAGAAATAGCCAATAAACTTTTAAAATCCTCTAAGCTCTGGACAAGAGTGACATCTAAGAGAGCAGGGTCTGATAGCCCAGCTGCACCTTTGTGGAAATTCTTTTACTTCCCTTGTGTTTAAACATCTTTTATTTGAATTTGTGATAATGCTTCTCTGCCCCTGCTTTATAAGAGTTGGTGAGATACCAGCCTACCCTGTTTTTCCCACTGGTGTGTCTGCATTTCTGAAAGCCTTCCCACTTAACAGCACAAGAACATTCACCCTATGCCAGAGGGTGGCCTCTGAGCCAACATTCACTCTATGCCTGTTTGGCTCAGAGGAACCTGTGGCATTTCCAGATGTTTAGTTTGCTCCAATAGCATGATGTGGTGAGGAAGGGATGTCCAGTGTTCTACAGAGCCTCATTGTTCAGGAGAATGAGTGCTCCACCAGCACTGTCTTTGAGTCAGCCAGCATCAGCTTGAGTTGAACTGCTCCTGGGGAACATTTCTCCATCAACTCCAACCCTTAACCCAGAACTGCTGAGGCCACCACTAAACCATGTCCTACATCTTTTAAATCCCTCCAGGGATGGTGACTTCACCATTTACTTTCCTAGCAGCCTCTTCCAAGGCTTGATAACTCTTTCTGTGAAGAAGCTTTCCCTGATAGCCAATCTAAACCTTCCCTGCTGCAACTTCACGTACCTTCTTCTTGTCCTGTCACTTGTTAGCTGGGATAGGAGCCTGACCCCCACCTACCTTTTCAGGTAGTTGTAGAGAATGACAAGATCTCCCCTGAGCCTCCTTTTATCCAGTTTAAACAACCGCAGCTCCCTCAGCTGCTCCTCGTCAGACTTGAGCTCCAGACCCTTCCCCATCTCTGTTGCCCTTCTCTGGACACACTCCAGCACCTCAATGTCTTTTATGTCGTGAGGGGCCCAGAAATGAACACAGGATTTGAGGTGTGGCCTCACCAGTGCCCAGGACAGAGGGACGGTCACTGCCCTGGTCCTGCTCCCACACTATTGCTGATACAGGCCAAGATGCCATTGGCCTTTTTGGCCACCTGGGCACACATTGGTTCATGTTCAGCCACTATTGACCAGCACCCCCAAGTCCTTTTCTGCCACTCTTCTCCAAGCCTGTAGCACTGCAGGGGGTTGTTGTGACCCAAGTCCAGAGCACTTGGCCTTGTTGAACCTCATACCGTTGGCCTTGGCCCCATTCTCCAGCCTGTCCAGATCCCTCCGCAGGGCCTTCCTGCCCTCCAGCAGATCGACACTCCCACCCAACCTGGTGTCATCTGCAAACTGACTGAAGGTGCACTCGATGTCCTTGTCCAGACCATCAATAAAGACATTAAACAGCACTAGCCCCAAGACTGTGCCCTGGGGAACACGAGTTTTGATCAGCTGCCAGGTGGATGTAACTCCTTCCTCCACCACTCTCTAGGCCTGGCCATCCAGCCAGTTTTTCACCCAGTGAACAGTGCATCTATCCAAGCCATGAGCAGCCAGTTTCTCCAGGAGAATGCTGTGGGAAACAGTGTCAAAGGCTTTACAGAAGTCTAGGTAGACAACATTTTTAGCCTTTCCCTCATCCACTAGGCATGTCACTTTGTCATAGAAGGATATCAGGTTATTTGAGCAGGACCTGTCTTTCAAAAAGACATTAGAGGAAGTCACTACTACCTCAAGAGCCTATCTCAATTTAACTGAAATTAATCTTGGACATTTATTTTTAGTGGGTTACCTCAAGGGTGACTCTGTTCTATTCATATTAGGTGTAGTCCTAACTGTGGTATATATCAGTTGGCTTTGGCTCTGAGGTCATGGCAAGGTGGCATGTAATGCCATAAACATCCCAAATGTCCTGTGGTAGGATAACATCTGGCCACTGTCAATTCACACAAGAATATATGACATAACCTGGACATAACCTGAACATGCTCCATGATGGCTGGGTACCCACATATTCCCCTGCTCCCATGTCCTGCCACTGTAAACACAGATAATCCCCAGCTCATGCTCAATCAGTCCTTCTGAAACCACTTCATGGGCTTGAATTTAAGCTCTGCTTTATGACCGAGGGAGCACAATCCTTGCAAAGCCCCAGTAATCATAATACGTGGAGGCAGAATTGATACATGTGGGCTTTTTCTATCACTCAATTAAATGGTTAGTTTATGCAACATGCCGTCTTTTTGAATCAAAGCTGGGTCACTGTTAGGCTGAGGTAACATTAATTATTTTTCCGCTTGTCGGATCCCATGAAAAGGATGTGAAAATGGCCTGTTTATGAAAGAGTGCGGGCAAAGGCTGTGAGCTGATTATGTCAAACATATTCAAAGCTTCCTCTGCAAAAGGGATTGTGATCAACAAAGCATAGCCCACACCTGCACCCATTTCACAATGAAAGTTGTTAGGGCCATGAAGCTACTGGGGGAAAAGAGAGGTTGCATTAACCCTTTTGGGGAGTGGGATCCTCCGCTGTAGGATTTATATACACATACAAAGTTGCTTTTCTTATTCCCTCATGTGGATCCCAAGAATATTACCCCAGAAGCAAAACCAGTCTTTCCCACCTAACTTTTTTCATGCATAGGCTTTTCTAAGCTGGATGGAACCATCAGCTTGATATGTTTCCTCCTGTCCTTTGCTGAGCTCCAAGGGAAGTTGCAGAGATTTGTCTGTGCTGGAAGAGCAGAAAAGCAGTGCAAGCTCAGACCCCAGTTCCAAAAGTTCTGTTCAGGACAATCCTGGCTCCCTCAGGGCAAGTGTCTATCACAGGGAGCACACTGCTGGAGTCAGGCCATCTCCTTAACAAAAAAAGTATCTGCCTGCAAGGCAGAAAAGGAGAGATGTGTGGTCTCAGAGTAAGTTGAACTGAATCCTTACTACAGGATACTTACCCTATTTTCCTGCAGCCCTGTAGTTTATATGGATAAGATGATCTGAATACAACACTGTGCCTGGCTGGAGCAGGAGGTTGGGCCAAAGTTGTCCTCTAGTCCCTTCCAACCCATGTGGTGCTGTGATATGCAGAGCTGTATCCTCATGAATTCTCGTCAGATTCATGAGACTCGGGGAAACCTTGCATCCTCTACTATCTGAAGAAATACAGGACCAAGCAAAGAGCCAGCAGACCTCTCTACAGTCTTAGTATCTGTTCTTCCTGCTTTGATTTGGTTGGCAATGCTAAGGAAAATCAGGTTAAAGCAAGTATGACCTCCCCTGTCAGCCTGTGATGAGCCCCAGCCAGGTCACAGTGTCTCAAAAGACAGCATTTTCCTGCATCATCCCAAGAACTGTGCAGGAAAGAGCTCAATGTTCAGCTCCTGCACACAGGATCCCAATATCTGCCCAGAAATCCTTCTCTTTGGAGTTCCTAGAAGGTCACAATCCTAGCTGTGTGGGAATTTTCAGTTCCTCCTGTTAGCGAATACAGATGAGTTCCCCATGAGCAGATCAACCTTATGACAAACTCCCTTGAAGCCACCTGAAGTCAACCATTGCACACCACAGGATAAAGAAGGTACTAAAACTTCAGGTTTCTGTTCACGCCTCTTCTGATTCAGCTGATTTTGCTGGCTCAGTCCTCTAAATCCTTTCTGGCTCCTGTGCCAAGTCAGTATTGTCTTCCAGGAAGACCTGGGACAATCCTTTAATTCAGAAGAATTTCTACTGATTAACGTAAGAATTCTGCCTTAATAAGGATGCTATAGACTAATTGCATTTGTTCTAATTAATGCTCCTGAGAGGAGATCTATAAATGCCCTGCTAAGCATCACACAGTTCGAAACTAGATTAAGGAAAACCTCCACCTGACTCTTATCAAGACTGAAGTTTTCCCTGATTCACTGCATATCATGATGGCAAAGAAAATATTCCTCTTGTAAGTATTAAGACACTTTCACAATGATTTTCCCACACATGTGTATTTAAAATAATGTTGATATAATTCTACCCTGAGTACACAGTGAAAGTAATTACACAATAAACATCTAAAAATCTGGTATTTCAATATCTTCAGGCTGAGTTTTAGAGTCTTAAAAGGTACATTGCTATAAAATGCACTGACTAAATGCTTTGACTGTGTTGCAGTCTTTGGTTGGGTTCTAGTCTTATCTTTAGGCCATGTTAAGTGGAAATAAGTAAGAAAGTAAGGTATGTTGCAAAGAGGTGTCAGTGACTCCAGGTAAGAAGGTGAATAGGTAATTTTTTACTATCAAACATTCTCAAAGATAAAAATACCTTGTTTGGAAACAAACAGTGAAACAAAACCTCCAAATACATAATCTAGCAATCCTCATAATTAGCATGGAACAGGGAAAAGTGAGTTTAGTAAACATAACTCAGCTAAGAAACAATTCTTGATTAACATGAAGAACAGTCATAAGAATGTTGTTTTCTTTTTTAAATAGTTCTTTTTTTTCTGTTGACAACTCAAATCACTTCCCTCAGGAGTTTAACTTCAAATATTTAAAAGGATGAGAGGGTGAGAGCACTTCAGTTTAACAAACACTACGAGCTCTTTTCAAGGCATAATGAAAGACATGTTATAGATGATGGAGAATAGTCACTATTTCATTATAATTATGTATAAATACACTAGATCTCTCAATAGTATTTGTGAGGGTCATTATACAAATCAGATTATGGCTTTCTGCACAACAGTTGGTTCAATCATGAATACACCCCTTTAGAAACCAGAATTTCTCACTTGCAAGATATTCTCTCATTTCAATTATTTATTCCTAAAAGTGGAATGAAAAGCCAAAACGCTGCCATTTTCCTGGAAATTACATCCTACAAACTGTTCATAAATTGGAAGTGTCAACATGTGGACATACTTTCAATACATTTTTCCAAAATCTCAGTGCTTTAATCCACTAAGTGGTAACTGAAGCCAAAATTTTTGATTTTGGTATTTTTTTCCTTAGGAAAAAAATTAAAAATGTTTTTTTAAGCTAATAATTATTCGTGACAATTTTGTGGTGAGAAAATGGCAAAATAGGACCAAATCATCTTCTGAAAGGACATAAATTTTTGTAACCCTTGTTTGAAGAAAATTTGTTGTTTCCAGGATTTAGCATCTAAAAGAAATCCCTTTCTCCGGCTGACAGCAGATGCCAATGCCAATGGCCCTGCTGGTCCTTGGAAGCCTCTGCAGCTTCTTTCCCTGCAGTCTCTCCTGCAAGTTGCCCTTTGCCACCTCCAAGAACTGAGATTGTGCCAGTGCTGTGTGGGCTGGTTTGGACACCATTGCAACACTGCTTCCTCAGTAGTCCCTGATACACCTGGAGACTCATTTATTTCTGAAGATTATTTCTGCTCCTGGAGTACCTACTGAGGCACAGCTTGCTCAGGGAACAAATAGGTGAGGCTCCTCTGATCGCAGATAGGTGTCTGCCCAGCCCTCTCCTCCATCTGAGCCAGCCCCAGGCTTCTTTTCTCATCAGGGGAGAGAAACTGGATTTCTCAGAGCCTCTTTAATTCAACATCTGCATCTGACTGATGAAACAAGCCCTACTTTGCTTTGTTGACTATGGAGGCATAAAGGTGGGGTGGGCAGCTCAGAAGCAGACATTGGCCATACAGACATCTGCAATTAGGCAAGATGAGTCCTGACTATCTATTCAGAACTGATTTGTCTATTCCTCTTCCTTTACCTTGGAAAACCACCGAAACACCAGACAACCAGGCCAGGAGCAGGAAAGCTTTTCAGGCACTGCCCATCACATTTACCCCCTAAAACAGCTGAGACGTCAGCACTCTGAGCTGCCTTTCTTCAACCTTTTTCTTTTTCATCATGGAGCTGAAGTGAGAACTCAAACCCTGTAATAGCAAAGATATAGCAACTACAGTACGTATAGAACTCCAGCTAAATTCTATGAGGGTCCCTAATATCATATCTTTTAAAGGCTTTGACATATATATCCTAAATTATTCATCCCCATGTTCAAATCATACTCATGCAAAACAGCAGGGACCTCTCAAAGCCTGGGTCAGAAAGCCCAATATCACTCCACAGGTGATGTCCACAAACACTGTCCTTAGTCTGGGAGTGGACAACTCTGGAATCTCGGTATAACTGCAAAGCAGGAATGAAGTCCCATGATCATCTGAGATTGTTTGGTAGCCAAGATAGCACCAACATATCAGAGGGAAGGAGAGGGTGGACAATTACCTGAAACCTCTCTCCTCCTCACTGTTGGTGGTTTTTTCCTACCATATGGTTTGGTTTGTTGGTTTTTTTTGTTGGAGCTGAGTTCCAAACAGGTAGGGAATAGAGTCAAAAGGTAAATGCTTACTTATCTTTGAATTTTAAACTGGAAGTGTAGCTTCTCCACCTATTTGAATTTCCCCTTTTTCCACAGAGTTCTCAACATCTTCAGTGGCAGCTGTAGTATCTTTACAAAGGAAATGCTAACAGGACATTTAATGACTTTCCCTCTCCTCCAAGGGCTTGACTCATAATTATACATGGAAAGATACACATGAGATTATAAGAGGAATAGCAGGCAGCCAAAACCAAACTGATTTATGTACAGTGTGTGACATATGGCAACATAAGACAAGATCTCTGGCTTATGAGCATTTTGGCAAAGACACGAGGTGGATCCTACGGCAATAGCTCATGTTTGCACAGCTCCCATTTCTACTGCTCTGTCCTGTTTTAATTTCACCTCTCAACTGCAGGCCTTTAGTGAGAGGGGCCGAGTCTTCCTTGGCTAGTTGTGACTTAGGCATTGCTCAGACATATGTCCATAGCTGAGAGACACACAGCTTCAAGCTCTAAAAGAGATAAAGCATTTCAGAGAACATTTTTATTCCATTTTCACAGACAGTAAATGAAGATAGTGCTTCTCCTTTTACCTACCTCAACATATAGTGTGAGGACCAGTTAGTGGTTTAAAGCAGCACCTAGTTGTTTGGTATTTTTCCTATTGTGAGGAAAAGTAAGAACATAAGAGCAGCCAGTCAGGCTCAGATCAGCCCTCTGCCTGGACCAGTCATCCATCTCCAACAGGAACAACAGCAGAAATTTGGGGAAGGGCTACCAGTATAAAGGAACTCCCATGTCTTTACATTTATGTAGCCTTCACTTGTTTCCCACTAAGCTGAAACAACAGTAAAGGATTGATTTACCCCCAGTTCCCTGGAAATGAGTCATTATGTGAGACAGGAAAGGCAGGAGGTGTCAGCCATCAGTGGGAAGACCAGCTCTCTTTCAAAAACAGTGAGGTTAACCTGCTTCCTACAACCAGGAAGGGAGTGGAAATTTCCACAGGGCTGGTGCTTGTGAGTCCCACCAGTCTTGTCTGCAAACCATCCACCTTTGATTCCAGGGTCTCCTTACAGTGGACTTTTTAATACATCATTGTGCCTTTGATGACTCTTGCCAGGTTATTTTTCTTATCTGACTTAGAAAAGATCTAACAGGATCAGTTAGCTAGCTGCAGGGTAGGTTCTTTGAAAAGCAATGATTTAACAGGGCTTTCTTTTACCTCCTCTTGAGGTTCTCCAAACTTTCTGGTTTATCCAGCTCTCTAACATACAGTGCTTCTCTCAGTGATGCCTGGATGGGCTTGGTCAAGGTGCTGGCACAGCCTGGCTGTAATTCCTCGTCCATGTGGGTGCAGATCTTGGCTCTGGAGAGGATCTTCAAATGCAGCCCAAAGACAAGGGAAAGCTCTCTGGGGAGCACGGAGGTCCCAGCAGCTTGGAGTTAGCAAGGGGATAAGCACTGAGTTAATCTGCACTAAAAATGGCTGCCAGAAAGCTCTGGCTGTGCATGCATCTCCCCTTTTGGCCTCTGCACAGCCCTCTGTGAGGGTGGAGAGAGAAACGATCTTGGCTCAGCTGGAGCTGAATGCCAATAAACATTCAAAAGCTCAGCTGGCTTCAGTTGGTCCTGAAGCTGCAAGATTTACTGGGATGGAGAGGAGATCAGCCATGTGAGGCCTTGATAAGGACAGCTGGGACTCTCCTAGGAGAATCAGAGGGACACGCAGTCTCAGGAAACCTCAGGCAGCTAGATCTCCTCCATGGGGCACACCCAGAGGTCTGGCTGGAGGAGCTGTGATGTGAAACTGGTGGTTTGTGGCACTGTCAAAAACAGAGTGGCTCACGAAGGGGTCGCATGCTTGAGCAGACCCGAGCAATTCACAGTCAGAGCTATCAAAGCAATGACTCAGGTCCTTTAACATGCTGTCTGAAATCATGTTCAGAAACTATAACACAAAATTTTAATGCTTCATTGTATTATTACAGACAGGCCAACAATGATGTTTTACATTTGCACATCACCTTCCACACCAGAGAATCCCATTGGGAAGGCCTGGAGTGAGTTCAGGGGACGCCAGGGGTAATGGCATTATGTAAAATGTACATACAGGCACATAGCAGCTCAGTGAAATATAATCTTGGTCTCCTTCCAAAGCTGGAAAAGTTTTAATGGGAGAGGATATAATTTCACACACTATGGATACACAGAGGATTTTTGATTTACCAAATTTGCTACCTGTGCCTAAAGTAGTGGTCTCACTGTAGCCCTGTTGAGTAAAGGGAAGGCAGAAATATTCTGTCTACCCCACTAACCTCCCACCTTCCTTGAGCTCCTGCTCTTCTCCTTCACCATTAAGGGAGACACAAGAAATTAGATTGCTGAAGGTGGGGAAGATATGTCATGCACACGAGTGCCCATACACAGGTAGCACCACCAAAACACACCTTCACATTTTGACAGGAACTTCAACCCAGGGTATTCAAGATCTTCACAGGCTTTTTTTTTTCCCTCACCATCCACTGAGAGGTGGATTGTAAGATATTAACATGTTCGAAAATATGTCAGACTCTCAATTCTATTCAAGCTCTTAATTTGCCTTAAAATCAATATATATTGGGATTTAAGTGCATAAATGCCTGTTCCTGACACGCTCAATGTGCTGTAAGAGACCAATGCAAAGTAGAAGTGTGATTCATAAGGATATTTTTCCTCTCAGCTCTGACCAGTCTGGTGTGGGATTGGACAAGATTAGATAAGAGGTGGAAGAGCTGTGAAGTTCAGCACAAGTCCACTTCCTCATGCCCTGTGCCCTGGGTTCATTGCTGTGAGCAGACAGGACGAGAGTTTTTAAACCTTTCCAGTGTTAGGTGGTGTGGCGGCTTCAGGTAACAAGGTCCTTAGGGTGCTGGTAGAGAGAAAATGGAAATTCAGTCAAAGATTTGGATTTTAGGGCACGGACTAGGAAACCAGTAGGGATCAATTATGCAAACAGAACTGCTCACTGGAAAATTTCACCCTGAGAACTGCAGGTGCAAGCCTGAAGACAGACCTGAAGCTGGTATAAGTCACTGTAACCACCCAGGGCCACAGAGAGAAAACGAGGATCCCTGCTGTGCCAGGGATGAGGGAGCAGCCTCTCCTGTTCAAGGAGGTGCTGTGGTGGTGGGTCGCTGTGAAAGGGACAGGCAGCTTTTTGTGTTCTCAGGCTGCTTCCAGACCTTGACCAGTCTGGCACATGCATCTTCCCAAAGGAATCCTGCTTAGTGGTTACTTCTCCTTGCTGTGGCAGTGCCCTGCATTGCTCACAGCTCCAAGGGGCTGGAGATCCATTGCCTGCTGTGCTCCGCACATCCCAACAGTGGCTTAACTCTACCATCAGAGACCTTACAGTCTGCCTACAGTCTTGCTGAATGACAGCCAGGAAGCCTTAAACATGCCCAGAGAGGTCACTGGAAGGTTGAGGTTGGAAGGGAACCCTGGAGATCATCTAGTCCAACCTCCCATCACCATCCAAACCAGTGGAAGGTGATGGACAAGACCATTGTACATCTGCAAGAAGGTGAAGAGACACTCCAGTGTCAGGATGACTGGAAACCCCTTTATGGCAGAAATGGAGTCCAGACAGGAGAGAGGAAAGGAAGGTGTGGGGAGGGAGGGGGAGATGTGGGAATAGCGCAGGGCTTTCAGCAGTGGGGCTGCCTGTCTGCTGCTCACTGGGATGTTTGCCATTTATCCAGATTAGAGCTGGTGATACAACAAAGCTCTTTCTCCCTTCTTTTTTTTTTTTTCTATCATTCAGATAAAGCGTTTCTTTGGTTGCCATATATAATTCATTTCAGATCTGATGCCAGAGGATATTCGATATGAGATCTAAACAATGCTGTGTGTAAGTTCATAATGCTGTCTGTGCCGAAACATGTTGCAAGGCTTTGAATCTCACTGTATGTTAGTGCCATCAGATACACCTTAATGCAATCAAATGTAACACGCCCAGCTGAAGAAAAGATGTGACACCTTTTGCTGTAAAGCTAACAGAAAACTAGCCAAAAGGGAACAAAACCGGATTTGGCAAAGCCTCAATCAGCTCAGAGGAAACTGAGCATTCGTAGTGTGTGAGTACTTATAGTACCCAATGTAGAGGATACAGAGAGAATTCTCAGAGCAGAAGGGGAAAGGAGGCTTTGGCAGCAAGGTACATTAGATAACGTTGCTCCTGATCTTGCCTGAGATTCACCTTCTGCTCCAAGGCTGGGAACATCTCTCCTGAATTCACCTGTCTGGATAAAGATCCTCCTGCCTCCAGCTCTGCACTGCCTCCCTTCCCGCCCAGGGAGTTGCACTGTAATTCCAACTCTTTAAAACTTTTCTTTAATATTATATATTCAGGAATATATTGCAGATAATGTAGTTAGGGAGGAGTGCTCACTGTCAGGTAGGAGAGTCAATGTGCCCCCTATGTAGTATGGGTCATGTGCAGTCACAACACCTGGTGCACGTATAACTGAGCTGGATTCCGCATCTGTGGCAATCAGTAAATTCTCTGCCACTGTTTCAAAATATTTGTAGCCATCCAAGTTTCTTCTCACACAAGTATTTTTCCCTCTTCTGGGTGTTTGGCTGTTGCTGGAGGGCAAAGATTTTGTAGATTAAATATGGAAATCTACTAATGAAGAAATCAGGGTATTCAAAATTCCTAACCATTTCCAATTCACTTCAGTTTCCTTCCCCTTAATTTCCAAGCACGCTTTCATTTGCCTGTCTATCCCAGACTGAGATGTAGCACATGCCCAACAAAAGCCTTGTGGTGTGTTGATGCAGCAGGATGCCTTCAGCATGTTCTCGGTTAGACAGCAAGATAGGGGTCATGTATTACAAGGTAATTGCTTTTTCATCTTTTCCTGTAATTTTAATTTTAAAGTGTACACAAAATAGACTAGATATTTTAGTATATATTTTAATATATGTCTTTTGTTCATGCTCGGTATCTTCCAAATTATAATTGAGTACACAGAACATGGAAATATATAGAGGGGTGACTCTGAAACGTGTCCAGTGAACGTAAGCACACAGCAAGTGTTCTGCAGTAGTTCAGTGTTCTTCATACAGGTGCAGCACTCCCTGTCTTTTACTTACATGGGGAAGCTCACAGTCATTTTTCATGGCTGGCCCTCTAAAATTAACTCAAGTGATTGTGATGGTGTCACACCTGAATAGCCTGCAACATGAAACATCTTTTTTAGATGAACTACGGAATCGTCTCATCCATCACAATGGAGAATAGGATTTCTCACATCTGTTTTCACATTTAGATGTTCAAGAGATTTGTCTTGCCATCAGTATGTATTTATGTATTAAGTCTGAGCATCAGCCCTGTCACAATATCCCTTAGTCCTTGTATAAGAGTGATCCTGCAGAAGGACAGCTGCCACTGAATCTGGTATTGGGAGAGATGGAGACAGGATGATGGGTGGTGTGTGATGAAAAATATGTGTGCCACTGTGTGTCAATGTGTGTGTGACCAGACGGTCTGACACCTTTCACTGCAAACTGTAGCTCTCCAAGTCCCACAGCTGCCCTCCCAACGTGCAGACATTTCTTTCTATCAGGCAAATGATGGTTTGACCAAGTTTTTCTGATGGTTCACTGTTACGGGAACTTTTACACCCAGAGCAATGAGCTAGTAAGAGAAAATTACATTAAGTTGTGGCTTTGGAATAGACACCTATGAGCCAGCTTCCTATCTAGAAAATAACATATTAATACTTTCTTATTCCTTTTGATTGTCTTCTGTGCTTGTCCCTGAAGATCTCTGTCAGGATGAGCTTTGGTTGTACAGTCATTTTGAGGAGGACTCTGAATTTGAGCAGCCTCTGTGGCCCTTCCCTCCCTCTGCATGAGCCCTCACAGCCTAGCCGGTGGGTTCCTCTACGATGTGGTCATAAAATCTATATGTCCCCTAAGACAAGGTCCAGGGGCCCTGCATCAGCATTTTGTTATTGAGAGGTGACTGCTTACAGTTAATGCTTCTGCTGTGAAACAGAGCTTCTAATCAGCCCAGAAATATACTTCTGTTTCATTTGTTGATTATTAAAATACATTGGATTGCTAAAAATGGAAAGACATGTTTAGTGCTAGGCACAAGGAAGAGGTCAACCATGGTGATGACCAGATGTATAGAGTGTGACAGATCCTATAAACAGAAGAGGAGGATCTCATGTCTGTTTAATACAACCAACAAAAAAAAGACAGTCAATAGCTCACCTTGAGAAACAAATAGTTTCCCTTCCTCAAAACTTCTCTGAGACACTAAATTGTGTATAATTTTATTAAATGGTTTAGATACTATTTCACATGCAACTTGACATATGTTGAAAGAGTTACTCTATCCCTCCTGTTCCTCATGATTTTGTTAATAATTTAGTATAGTAAAAATGAACAGGGAAGGCAAAGTAAAACCCAAATGCCACTAACAATTAACTGTGGATGAAGAACCATTATGGTCACTGTCTAATGACTTGCAGAGACCACAATAACTACTCAGTTACTGATTATTTCCCTCTTCAACTGATCCCTCTTCAGGTCTTCTGATGCTTTTTGCAGCTTTTACAAGTATCACAGTGTCAGCAACGTTGGAAGAGACCTTAGAGATCATCAAGTCCAACCTATAATCTACCAGCAACCCATCATCTAAATCATGGTACCAAGTGCCTCATCCAGCCTTCTCTTGAACACCTCCAGGGTCTGTGACTCCATCACCTCCCTGGGCAGCCCATTCCAATAGCAGATTGCCCTTTCAGTGAAGAATTTCTTCCTAATAACAATGGCAGATTACCCTTTCAGTGAAGAATTTCTTCCTAATATCAAGCCTAAACCTCCCCTGATGGAGCTTGAGACTGTGCCCTCTTGTTCTGTCGCCAGTTACCTGAGAGAAGAGACCAACCTCCACCTGACTACAACCTCCTTTCAGGTAGTTATAGATAGCCATAAAGTCACCCATGAGTCTCCTCTACTCCAGACTAAACAACCCCAGCTCCCTCAACCACTCCTCATAGGGCTTGTGCTCCAGCCCCTTCACCATCCTCGTTGCCCTAGTAAACGTCAATTCTAAAAATGTGGACTCTGAAGAGGCTCACCTCTGTGACTTTACTATCTATCTGCTGGAGGAAGCTCTAATAACAAGTCTGAGTTCAGGAACAGAGGAATGAGAGGATGCATTTCAGAACTCAGCCCTGGATTTTTGACAGTTGGAGGATCTTTGGGTGAAATCAGCACTTCTTCCGAAAATAAATAATCTTGAATATTCTTGGGGATGAGATTAGATGGCTCAGACAAGCAGCAGAGACATGCTGGGAAAGATTCAGTATGACATACCATTCCACAAGAAAAGAGGTTGGCTTTAGGAGGACTTTCCTGGACCATAAGGACAGCAGGTTCCAGAAAAGACTGAGCTTGGAGCAGAAGACTGGTATTAGCTCACCGAAAAAGTGATTTTTGGTTCTGACCCAGGTTTTCAGACTCATCTGAAATGCAGATGCCTTCAACACAGGGAATGGTATGTCAGGCAATTTCACCATAGATCAAGGATCAAGTGTGAGGGACCACCAGAACATAGGGGAAAGGGATTCAGAATGAGCTTGTAAAGTCAAAGATTCAGTCTGAAGAAAACAAAACTGTTTCTTTAATTGCAGGGATATATGATGCCTAGTTGAGTAGTAGATTTGTGTCAAGACCTGGGGGTTAGACTGGCTGAAGATCTGAAGTCAGCACACTGTGAAAGCAGCAAACACCATCCTGGGATTTGCAAACACCAACCCCTTGAGGGAATCCTTCAATCCCTTCAACACCACGGGGGATTTTCTGCAATAGCATTTCAGTTTCTCAACATGACCATCCAAACAGATGTGAGCCACTGGAGGGATGCTGGGAGTTGATAGTAAAATAATGTCTGTGTCAGTCATAACCTACATGGAAAGATAGGACAAACTGGGATTGCTTAGCATAAGGAGGAGAAGATAGAATGGGAATAGTCTAGTGGCCTTTGAATATGTAAAAGGCTGCAGCAGAAAATAAGAGAACGGTCTGTGTTCCACGTGCACAGAGCAGCACAAACAGTAATGGTGTCTGAATTAGTTTTAAACACTAGGAAGCATATCCAGTAATAAGGCCAGGAGGCAGTGAGGTGGTTTTGCTGAGCAGTCTGGGATGCCTGCAGTAACACCTTCAGAAAGTGTACCCAGCCTATGGAGCACCCTTGAGATGTGGAGATAGACTTTTTAAAGTCCCTTAGAGACCAGTTATGATGACAAAAACTGAGACACTGTTTAGATAAATGGATTTCTAATATCTCTGTACCTTTTCCCCCTATATTTTTTAAATGGAAGATGGTAGGATTCATGTCCCTGAGCTGACAGTTTTAATCAGAGGAGAAAAAAAGATAGTAGCGGTAGGATTATCTGGGCACCACAGTATGTCAGACCAGGATATAAAAGACAAAATTTATAAATCATAATAGAAACCCAAAAGTTACTGAATCTGAAGAGGAGCTGAAATCCCTCATAAAGTCCTTGTCTTGCCAAATGGGTGAGCAAGAATGTAATCCTGCAGTTCAGAAAGCCTTCAGCATGTGTGTGTATTTGATATGTACTTCTACTATGAATGCTTGTGTGTTTGTGCACTCCAATTTTCAGAATTTTTTTTCTGGTGATAATAGTGTAGTACTGAATGCAGAGTGGCATATCTGTTTTCAAAAAAAATATTTATTCTCATTCAAAAGCAAAAGTTTATTTAGCTATCCATATGATGATTGAGGCTTCATTCACAATAGATGTGTAAACACATATTAGTAGCATAATTCATCACTGGATTTTTAACCATACACACTTTCAGTTGTGACTGTGTCAAGATTAGAAATAAAATGCAATTTCTTCTGTTTCTGAGATAGTGGCAAACGTAACAATAATTTACATATCGACATTCACTATAGTTCTGCTTTCACAAAGTTAACACTGTAGACCTAGACAGGTCTGATGTAGTACATATATTGAACTACATATTTTTAAAAACCTCCATAGACAAGGAGCATGGAGATCAGTGATGACTAGCTTCAAAAATATCACAGGTCTTTTGAAGTTTTGAGCATTAAAATGCCACAGGGTGTTTAGATAGTATATGAATATTACAACCAGAGCAAAAACAGTTTGATGGCGAATAACTTTTTATTAAAATACAGCAGCCTGGTATTGATGTCTGTAAGTTACTTATTATAGCATTAGGAAGATGACATTACTGTACTGCTACTACATTTATTATCACTAATGCTACTTGAGGACATAGTGCCAACCAATAATGAGCTTCTGTGTCCTTAATGAAGGACATTTACTGAGCAACGAGCAGAATTTGCTCCACGTCAAAAATTGTTATATATTACAAGACAGTGGTGGCAGTAACTGCTTGTGATCATATCCCCTGAGTAGGTAGCACTACACTGCTTTGTACAGTTAACTTCTAAACATTCCTGGGGAGGGGGATTCCTCTTGGGAGTTGGCTTTGTAACAGAGAAGATTGCTAAGTTTCCCTCAGTTGGGAGTTTATACTATTTCCATTTCCCTCTTTCTGCAGTTCCCATGTCAAAGTACAAACATTTCTGCTGAAATAATTCAATTCGTGAATTGCAGTTGCTCGTGCCTACACAAGAAATTCCTCAGCATCCTTCAGATGTCGACTGACAGCATTCCCATCTTCCGCTCATGGACTTCATCAGCACCTGGTAAGCTGGACACATTCACCTCTTTCCACCTTTCCCTCTAACGCAGCCTTTGCAAGGACTTAAAACACACAAATTCTCCTTGGTGCTGCATGTCTGAGGACCTAAATATACAGAAGTGTATCGGTCTCAGGGAGCTGCTCCCTGCAAATTAAATTGATTTTGGCATGCCTCAAAAGCTTAAGCACCAGTTCCAAGCTTCTAAACTTGAAAATTGTGCCTTGACTGCTCCTCTCTTCTTTTTCACAAGGTGCTGACACAGTGGAGTCACACAGGTGCTGTTTGCAGAGCAAGGAGGAAGCCCCACGATACTCTAATGCACTTGGATGTGATTTTGCATGACGATGACATATCCTGTGCCTGGGCTGTTCTGTTATCCTGAGAAGCAGAGCCTGGATGCCAGATGTTGGCTCAAGTTCAGGTACACACAGACCTGTAGAGCCCTGGTCATCTATCAGCACTGCCACCACAGCTCTGAGAGTTGCAGTGGTGCTTGTCAGAGGTCTGTCCTATATAGAGAAACAGAGCTCAAAGAGAGCAGAGTTCACCAGAAACCTGAAATGAAGGACAAGTATAAGGATTGCCTGAACCCAGCGCTTACTATTCTTTTGCTAATGTGCTTCGCGCTGTTCTCTTTATAAATTACTGAATTATCCTTAGGAACAAAAGGTATTAGGGTCCTGCAAGCTTCTCTCAGTTTGTGGTAGGACTAATTCATTAATGTGGCTCCAAAAGGAATGTGTGCAATGTTCTTTCTAATTGGACATGACTGGTCAAGAATGACTCGGCCTCCATCCAGATCACACTGTCACTTATGCTGTATAATAAGCTACTACTACTGGCCCATGAATCAATTTTTAAACAATCTCCAGTAATGAACTTGGACGGCCCATTGTTGTTGACAAAGAAATGCACAGTCCTGCTATTGTCAAGGGGCTCAATTATGGGTTCTTGCTGATAAAATAGAGGAGGGGGGATAAGGGGGGGCGGTCTACGGACAGTAGTGACAGACTGAAAGAAGTGTTTCATCTCTGGGGTCCTTACAGAGCATGACAAGCCAAAAGGTCAGTTTCATAGAGGTTTAACTTGAAATGTCTGAGGACAAAAAAGGCATCTAGAATCATTAGGAAATGTGAAGTTTGACTTGCACCATTGGAAATCCTTAATATATTATTTTAACTGTAGAACTGACAAACTCTTTGCCCACTGGGTGGGAAAGAGAGGTTAAGGGAAGTAAAAGCTTTATATTTCTCCAGTGGGGGGGAATAAAAAGGTTAATTTTAGTAACTCTGGGAAGAGTCTGTGAGGAAACTGTCAATGTTTCAGCCCATTTGCCATTGTCCTGAGCCAGCAGAGTCAACGCGGGTAGCGGGAGAGGCTGCTGCCGGCACTGGCTGCTGGACGCCGGGCTCCCAACGCTTTCCCCTCAAATAACCTTACCAGTCACTGAAATGTCAGGGCTCTGCCCAGTTCCTCCTGCCTAAACCAGTCTCATCAGCATGGCGATGCTGCTCCTGTACTTCACACTTTGTTCAGAATTACTCGCACATTACTGGGATTCCCTGATCCCAATGGCGTAAGAAAAGAAGTATCTCTGCAGTGGTTCTAGCAGTTGGGTCTGAGCCTGGAAGAAGGCGTGTTTCAATACTCCAAGTTCAATACTGTTGGTCCTCCAGCTGACCAACATTTTACTAAGCAAGATCCTTGTCCTGACCATGAGGGGCCACAGTTGCCAACTCTCATTTTAAAGCTTTAAAAACACCATGCAAATTCAGGGAATTGATACCAGGTTTCTTCCAGCATCAGAGCACACTGCTGTGAATCCATGTGAGAGTGCACACCCAAATTAAAAAAAACCAAGCAGAGCGAAAATTTGCAATTGAACATGTCCACTGGGCCTGTGAATAAAAGTCTTCCTCCTTTCCTGGTGAAAGATGGAGAAGGATAGAGGGCAGCATGCACTGGGAGACTTGGCTGCATATTTCCCAGGAGGATGAGTCACTTCTCCATCTGGACAAGACACCTTGTCTCCACTTTCCAGCCACAAAGCAAGACAACCTTGGTGCTTTTGGAAGGTCAGCCTTGAGCAAGAACAGCGAGCTGGATATAATGAGAAGGGATCCAGCAGGGAAGTGGGGAATCAAGAGGATGCTAAGGCTTTACTGGAGCAGGAGTGATTCTGGACATGCACAGCTCAAAGGTGGAGTGTGAGGCCATACATGCCACTATGAAGGCTGCTGAGGGCTTGTCTAACAGATCATCTCATCTCTCAGGGTAGTCCTTCCAAATACCCTTCAGAAGAAAAGGGAAAGAAGGTGCTGAGCATGCCGTGCTCATCATACCCCAATGCCAGCTTGAATCAGGGGGAGATGCTCCAGGGCCACATGTGGCAGCACACAGGGACCTGGTGGAGCATGTTGTGCAGGCACTTTCTGAAACAGCAGAAGAAACACGTAGCTCGGCACTGTTGGCTTTCTGTTATTGCTCAGACTCCCAGCATACAGAAATAATTCTCCTGGGACAAATCAGGGGGGTTCATAAGCAAAGGAAGGTGGGGGGCAGTAAGGTCTTTGCAAACGCACACTGGCACTGTTGGGATATGTTCTTAGGACAAGATCTTGTCTGGTGGCAGTCCTTCACTAAACTGCTAAAATATGCAGATTGCAGGTGACTCCCAAGTTTCTCAAGGAAAGACAGGAAAGCTTCCCCTCCCCATTCTCCCAACTGGCAAGAAACTCCCCAGAACCTGCCCTTCTGTGAATATACCTGCACCTGTGGTGCTAATGGTTTGCAATTCGCCAGGCAGGAATGCATCTCTACATCATCTCTACATCCAAGCACTGGGCTCTGTTTTTTCCACTGCTCCTTGGGATGAAGAAACAAGCAAAAGGAAGGGACTTGAGCCCAACCAGAGGGAAAGGGGCTGTGGGGTGAAAAGCCACAGGCATGGGGGGATGAGGGCTGGCTTTTCACCCAGTACATAGACCCATAGCTCACTTTGCTTACCAGAGACTGAGGGCTGCCCTTGTGCCTAGTGACAGCAATTTGAGACACACTCATGCCCTGGGCAAGTCATACTGCAGCAACCCTAGACCATGGGACAGAGCCAGATGTCCCAGCAGAGGTAATTCCCACATCAGCCAAGGTCTCTGTAGGGGCTGAGTGAAGGAGAAAGGTCTTGGGAGCTGAAGCTATTTGGGCACTGGCTGAAAACCCTCTCCTTACGGAGCCAGAGACTGCAGGGGCCGTATTCGGTGCCTGTCTCAAGTCTGGGCGACCCCGTCTGTTCCCATTAGGAGGCCCAGGCGGTAAATTGGGCCCTGAATATATAATTAAGCAAAGGGCACCATCCTGAAGCCAAGGTTCACACTGATTTGTTGTGGCTGGGGTGGGAACAGCCCTTTGCAAATCAGTCGCAGGATGTTGCTCCTAGTCAGCTGGAAACTTGGTAGCTCAACTCCATAAAAGCTGGATCTAACGCTTCAGCTCCCCAGCTGGTTTCAGCATCCTGACCAGCACGCAATCCTGTGGCTTGCTTTTCTGCACGACAGTCTGGAAACCTTCCTTGAGAGCCTCTTGTTTGCTGGCTGCCAGGATTTGCCATGCAGATTCTTGCCAAAGGGATAATATAAACAAAGCATAATGTCAAGTTTCCCACACAAGTAAGATGATCTATTAGCACTGCACTTTGTACTAATTATTGCACAGTGGGTGGGGGCTTGTGAAAGGAGATTTATGCATTCAGCTAGCCTCACTTTTATTATTTGTAAGTACTTTTTGGCAAGGAATGAGCGAGATATGTATTTTATTGTTACACTGTTGCAAACATCCTAATCTTCTGCACTCATTAAAACCTCATAACAAATAGTAAGAATGATATATTGCAGCCACAACGAGCATCTCATTCATCCCCAGGTGGCGGCAGGGGGGCAAGACACACAGAAGAGGGAGGACGGAGAAAATGGGAATGTGTTTTTTGGGGCCTTGGCCCTATTTGCAGCACACGGAGAGCCCAGGTACCTGAAGGGAGGAAATAAGGCGATGGACAGGGAAAGGCTGCTGGCATGCCAGGGTAGATGTCGAGGTCTGTGATAACGTATCTGCATGAAAGAAAGATGCTGCTACCCCAAAGTGTGAGTCAGCACTTCCAGAAAGCAGGAATCCGTTTATGCCTTTTCTGGCATGACACAGTTAAACTGTACATCTGTTCTGGGGGGTTCACAGGATCAAGAGGAGCCAGGCTTGCAAGGCTTGTGTCCATGTGTCAGGTCCTGGCATAAAGAAGAGTCCAGAGCACCCTGGAAAGGCATCTTGGAATATTTCTATGCTGCCTGGACAAGCAGAAAGGACCCCAGATGTTACACAGTGGGTCAGGTTGTCCTTGGGTAATACACTGCTTTATGGCGAAGGATGGATGTCACACTGATGCAGTTGGGTCAGAGTGGAGAGATTGTTGTGATCATTGCTTTGATAATCGCTGGTCATAACTGAACTTCCTCAATGCAGCACTTGGCTGGTGACCCAGGAAGGAAAAGTGTGAGCTCAGAATCTGGTGCAGAAGAAATTCAGGTGCCCACTAAAGTGAGGATAGTTCTGCTGCCACAGGTCCCTTTGTAATGCTCTGCCTTCAGTGCCCACAGTGACAGCCTCCAAACTGCCTTAGGAATGCACAGGACCAGGGTAGGCATGCCCCAAATATCTGCCTTGTGTGAGAAGCATGGGATAAGGGCAAGAGCAGGAATGCCCACCTAGGCTCATCAGTGTCATATTCACTCAAAGCTCACTTTCCAAACGAAAGTCCAGGACACTCTGGTCCCCACTTTCCTCCTGATAACTGCAATGTAAGTTCAGAGTGCAGCTTTGGAGTGCACTTGGGTTATGCTGGCTAAAAGGCAAGTTTTGGCTTTTCTGTTATTTTAGGGGGAAAAAAGTTCAGTGGAAAATGTTGTCACAGGTTGAAGGGCTCTGCTGGTACTTCCAGGGCATCACAACAGTTTTAGGGCATTTTTTTACTGGGAATCCCCATGTAAAGTTCAGAAAAGATAACTCAGATAACTCATGCACTCTTGATGCATTGGAAAAGATTGCAAGAGGAGGTGAATGGAGAGATGGCAGGAACCCCAGTGAGATCCAATCCCACGTGCTCCCACCTAGATCTGCACATCTCAGCTGTCAGAGCCACCCCCAAACCCAGCTCATGTTTACCTGAATGGGGTAAGAGCTGAGGTGATCTTCTTCAGAGATGGAGGTGTTTCTCAGCATTTCCCATCTAATCAGACCCCTTCTTGCTCCACCACCAAGTCATCTGTAGGGACTGGGTTAAGAAGACTTTCATCCTCTTCATCCAACATTTGATCCACCCTGAATATTGCATTTCAAACTTTGTAGTTAGGGCTTGCCCAAGGCTGCTGCCAGCCCTGGACCTTTCCCTTGATTGGAGCCTCTTAACTTGTTTCTCTCTTCACCTGCTTATTCCAAAATATCGCTTTTGTTCCCTCTCTTTCTAGCCTCCAATAATTTACATCACTGAACTGGCCTCTAGTCTCAAGGGAGGAGAGTGTGACGCAGGGGCTGCTTCTGACTGTCAGCACTAGCCTGGGCCAGGTTTAGTGTGGAGCAGAGCTGGGCAGAAGGTCTCAGACACTGCTTCCAGCACAACTTTGGAGTGGCCACATGTGTTAGACAGCCAACTCAACCCTTTACTAGGTACCTCCAAGAAGGGACTGAAAATGGTATTGTCCTTTTATCCCTCAAAGCTCAAAAGTCTTAGCATCATCTTTCTTCTTCAATTTCAGGAAAAAAACATCATGAGACTGGTTAAAAATTATGACCCAGAAGTTTTGAAATATCTGAGGAATGGCTCCTCTGTTGTCTTCTTCTCAAGTCTGCAGAAGTCTTCCAGCTGGTGTTGGGTTAGCACTGGAATGTTGCTAGAGGAAAAAAAAAAAATCCGAGGGTGGGCAGTAGGGAGGGGGAAGACAAGTAAGATGGAAAGAGAAAGAAGGTTGAATTTAAGAAACTATAGATATTGGCTGGACCTTCAGCCTATAGAGAATGTCAAAATAAAGAATATTTTACAGAGATCTTTTCGGAGTTTCTTGTTTGAATCTTTTTGAGATGCCACTTCTAATCCTAAAGATTTCAATTCCTCTTCTTCCAGCTGAGCTTTCTTACTGCAATGGCACTATGCTACCAGGGGATCAAGGAGGGCATGTTCCCATGTGGGAACTGAGTAATTACACACCCTTGGCCTTTGCCCTCACGCAGATACAGGAGGTGAAAGGATGTCCTGCTCTGCACCAAGATCTGGAAGCATGGACAGATTGTTCATTACACTGAAGTCATGACATGGCTAATAAAAATGAAGGTTATTAGGTCAGATCCTCCCTCTGTGTTGGATGCCCAGCTGAAAGAGCAGCACCAGGTGGAGAGGCTGGTTTTCAGTCTGGCCATCAGCACATCCAAAGAGGAATGTTGTGGAGACAGTTTCTGGAGAAAGCCTGGCTCCTCTCTGGGGTAGGAAGCAGAAGTAAGAGGGAGAAAACTGGCGTCTGAGAGGAGAAAAATGAGGATTAAGGAAGTTGTCAGCATGAGGTAACTTATCTCTCAGGCTTAAGTTACCAAAAAAGACATCAAGAAATACATCCAGTAATGTTTAATATGGTCCTGAGAGCTACCAGCGTGAACTTAGAATTCCTCCCTTAAGGAGCAATTGCTCCTAAATTGCAGGCCCACACTACTGAAGGAGAGATTGCCAAGGGTCCTGCTGGTGGTGGTAGCAGTGTACCATCTATAAGTCTGCCCCACCACCCACACTGTAGTGTGAAACCCCAGCTGATCAACCTCATTTCATTCCGTCCCCTCACCAGCAGCCCCTCCGGCAGCTAAATCTTGCCTCATGCCTATCCAGCCATTTGCCCATCCTTATTTGATTTTTTCAGCTCTTCAGACCTCATCCTGATCGTAAACTTGAGCCAGAACTGGGAAACTCTCTCCTCCAGTTGGTGTTGTCAGAGTCTGGTATTATTTTTATTCCCACCTTCCTCCCTACTCATCTCCATCACAAATGCAGACTGTCATCCCATTCCTTCTCCCGTTTGCCCCGGCACTCCACAGTCAAGCTCCCTCTGCACAGACTCATCCTGAACAAAATCTTTTGTCGGGCCACCCCACACAACAAGAAAATTAGCATAATTTGGGCATGTTGAGGCCACCACAGCAGCTACAAGCCATGATTACGGTGCATGTGGTTAGCACAGCCTGCAACATCAAACAGCATGTTTACAACAGATGTAATCCGTAATGATACAACAGGTGTATAACAGTCAATACCAGCATTGTAGTGATCAAATAAACTTTGTGGCACGTTCACATTGATCCGGTATTAATCCAACTCCCTCGGGGTTTTGGTCTATGATTTATACGGCTCACTGGGAGGTTTCGGCACCTCTTTGGCACAGCACCAAACTCCAGGAAGAGATCAGTATAGAATTTAACTTTGCAGCGAGAGCTTTTTAAATCCACGCTCTTAGGAAGCCAGGTTTGACAATGGCACTTTGAGAAGAAGGGCCTGTCAGAGCACGCAGAGGCACGTTTCTCTCAAAGGCTGATTCATGCACTGCAGCTTCAGCGACTGTCCTGGTTTTACATGCTTGAATGATGATGAATTAAAGCAGCAACAGGAGTATAGCCCACATCAGCTTTAATAGGCTCCTGACCGCACTGTGAATTTCCTCTGCATCCCTTTATACATTATCCCAAAGCATTTACCTTAGCGAGGAGGCACACAGGAGAGGATGGGATGAAAGCATACCAAGGGAAGGAGGATGGGGAGCTTATGAATGGGAATCAAAGGAAAATAATGAAGGAGCACATCCAAACCAGTGGAAATACTTTTCCATCCAGGCCCTGGTTGAATTGTTAAATTTGAGACCAAAAAATAGGTGAGATTCAAGAAAATAACAATCATTTGGAGGGATAACATGAACATCTGTAGCCATCTAAGACACAGGATGCTTACTCAGGGCAGGAGTTGGAACTTGGCTTGTGGCTCTGCTCCTGCCTAATAGGAGACAGCCCACCTTTGACTAGTCAAGGGTCCTCATTTAGAAACTCATTACACACCTAATTTTAGTTCACACCTCTATAGGCAATTTGCAGGCAAAGCACCAGCAATCAAATATGAGCAGCAAATTAGAAGCTGTCTTAAAATAACGAGGGCAAAATGCATTGCTGAAGGATCGTGGAAAGGAAGCTGGTGTTGTGCGTGCTGCAATCCAACAAACAAGCTTCGCTTGCAGTGGTGGCAAGCTGGTAACTTTCATGAGTATTAAGTGCAATTAAAGAAACAAACACTCTCCATCATTCCCCAGAGTGAGAGATATTATCAGTTGTGGCTTTGTATTTTTACATAATCACATTTTAAAGGAACATTTTTCCATATGTGGAAATTCCCTGTTTTCTCCTCCAAATGCTAACAAAATCCTTGCCGCTGGCTGGCTCACTCTCTTCATGGCTCCCTGTTATGGCACTCCTGCTTGCCCCAAGGCCCCAGGGAGAAGAGATGGGCCCAAAATAAACGCCAGAGGTGAACGTGCTGGAGATCCAGTCCTACACCCAAACAGCACACGTTCTCTCCGCTCGGGGTGTTTTTGAAAATTCCCCTCTCCCAGTGTTGAAAAGGTTTTTGTGATCTCAGAGCCCTCCTCTTCCAGGCATCCCACTCTCACGACGTGATCAAACGGCATGTCCCACCCATCACCACGTGCCCATCACCCAGAAACCTCTGGGGGTAAGTAGTACGAAGGGCACAGCCACCCTGGGGAACTCCACAGGGTTCAGCCCAACGGAGCCAAACCCACCTGTACCACTGGGGGGACACCTTAGGATCTGGATAACAATAGTTTCCTTCTCTCATCCAATTAAGGTGGTTAAGCTCAGCCTCGCTCCAATGAGTCACACGTGGGGCTTTGGCATTAGCTCAGAGCTCAACTGCTCTATGGTAGCTTCATCCTCTTCACTTTTCAATGCAATGGCCAAATTATTTGCCCACTTGCTAGGAAGCATGGCCAGGTAAGCAGGCTTGGAGAGAGGCTCATGCCAGGAATGCACTGCTCAGGATGTCCGTATCTTGCACAAACATGTTTGCACGCCCAAGCTGTCTCACACACCCAACTGGAAGTGTCCACGTGATTGTCCACATGCCCATCCACACCCCATTTCAGTCCAGCCACAATCACTATTCCCCATGGACAGGGCAGGTGTGCTCCTCCCACGTCATCAAACCATTGGCCCAAGCACAAGGCTGTGATTTCTTGCTTGCTTGCATGGCCTTTGCTCGATCTGTTTGTTTGTTTGCCATGCGCACTGTTTGTGTGCTGTTTGCCTGCTGAGCTTTTCTCTGCCTGCATTCAGCACGTGGGCTGGCCTGCTCTACTCTTGGGTAGCATCTTGCTCGGTTGCAAGCCTGCAGAAGCTGCCTGGTTCTCATGACCTCCATCACTCAGCCCATGAGCAAGCCTCCAGCAGGACCACGATCATTCCTAGGTGCTGATAATGAGGGTCTTGTGGCATCCTGAGCTCCCTCACCACCCCAATGTAGCCCAGTGGAGTTTCTCTACAAGATGTGAACTTTATCACCAAACCCTGAAGCAACAAAGATCTGGCAGCAGCAGGAGAAAGTCTAATGGTATCAGCACATTGAGTGGAGGCTCTTTTTGTTACGATGCCCTAGCTATGGATATTGCCTAAGGAGACATAGAATTGTTTGTGTTGGAAGGGACGTAAAATATCACCTAGTTCCAAACCCTCTGCCACAGGCAGGTATGCAACCCACTAGATCAGGCTGCTCAGGGCTCCATCCAGCTGACCTTGAACACTTCCAGGGATGGGGCATCCACAGCTTCTCTGAGCAGGAGACCTAAAACCACATAGAAACCATCTAAGAAAGTCTACTGTTGCTGAGTTCATATCAGGTTCACTTAAACTGGGACTGGACTTTGAAACAAGTATCCACTGGATGATCCAAATGGGTCATATTAAGACATGATATACCTGCTATGTGTTCAGGATTGCTTAATATGGCAGGGCAGGAGTGAGGAACAGTCCAGCTCTCATTCTGCCAAGCTATGCTGTGCTGTTCATGAAATTCCTTAGGAAGGGACTAAGCTCTGTGGTATACTGACCCACACAGTATTTCCACACTCTCCTGCATGCACATTCCCAATTTTGCATGAGATAGACAAGAAGACACCAAGGCCTTGAAGTTTTTCTTAGACCAAGGCAGTTATTGCTGTTATTTTCCATCTGGTAAGACTTTGAGGACCTATGGCTCTTTCCAAATATGTTTTCTGGGAATGTTATCATATTAGAAACCATTTAGATATAAAACGTCACTGCTCATGGGAAAATCTTGTTAACATTGAGCCACTGGTGGAAGCTCTTGTTACAAATTCCTTTCTGGTTGATAAAGGCTTTCCTTATCTAAACAGTGGTTAGATGTTTTGTCACAGAGTCTGGGAAGCCTCTTCCACACAGACAGAAGAGGAAAGTCTAGATGAACTGCCTTTCATGCCATTGTTTTGGTGGCTGAAGCCTGCAAGGTTCTATTTCATTAACACTGCCAGGGGAATGGCCTGGACCTTGTTGCTTGATCTGGTGCTGCAGGCAGTGGGAACTAGTCATCCTCCCAAAAGAAAGGATGGACATATATCACAGGCAGACTGGAGGTTTGGTGCACAACTGGTGTTGCCTCTTGCACTGCAGAGTTGAGGAAGGACAGATCTATTAGGGTCATGAGCCCTTGGAATATCCTGAATCCCTCCAGGGGCTCAAGCTCTGTTTAACCCAAGGCACTGCTCTGGTACTGGACCTTCTGGCCATGTCCTGGAAGAAGCATTGGCCCCTCTGTGGGCACCTAACAACCAAACTTTTCTGCTTTCTCCTTCTTTCTATTTTCTTTTTTATTGCCCTTCTTCCTCTACCAAAGTCAAATCAACCTGGATGCTAATCATCTCTGATGCTCACACTCATTCAGCCACACGGAGCTAGACAACAGAGCTCCTGTTACTCGATTTTATTTCTAATCTGCCATATTTTTTTTTTTACAAAATCTCTTTAAGTCTCTTTTAAATAGCTCAGAGACCATCAAGGGCTGTGTCTCAGTTATATTTCTCCCTGTGCTCTGCCTTTTTCAAGTACTTTATATCCTTCCTCATTTTCTGTTCCTGCCAAGCATTGCCTATAGCAAAAGCTTGTCTCCTCTCAACTCAAGGATCTCCCTGGTTCCCCACCATCTGTAACTACAGGAGCTGTAGCAAGGACGACTATTTTCTGGGCAGCTCCCAGTTTTCCATGTGGGATGGAGATTTCAGAGCTTGCAGGTTGAGAGGTGAGCTGGTTCCCTTATGGGGGGAAGGGAGATGTGACTTAGCCCAGGAAGAACCACCAGAGCCAGCTATCCAGTGTTTCCAAACCCATAACAGGTTATTCAGGATCCTAAGGGCCTATTCCAGGATGGAATCTCAAGCTCAAGCCTGCAGCTGGAGATAACTCTTTTGGGTGGGAGAGGGGGATCTCAGGCCTTTTAGGCTCTTGGCTTGGAACAGGGAGGCTGAAAGCCCACAGGTAGGTTTATCTCTCTATCCTCAATCTATATTCCTAGGCCTCTGCTTCTGGTCCATGGAAGCGCTGAAGCCCAGATCCTCCTCACAGAGGGAATACCTGAGGATGAGCAATTCAGCATGTCTCTACAGTGCTCCACTTGCACTGTCCTGTGGCTGCGGCCGTTGTGATCCTGAGCTGGGCGCTGGAGGCACCAAATTAACCTGAATTCCCTACCTGCACCTATCATGTCCAACCTGGCAGGGACCATCAGGAACTGCGTCCAAGACACTCACCCAACCTACCCCACATGAACTATTGCTGCTGAGGGACCTTGGTGCACAGACATGGCAGCTCCCATTGAATCCAGCCTGCCCACGGCTTGGGAATATCTGCAACCAGCACCCCAGGCTGGATCACTGCTATATTTTCTAAGCCATTTTCACTCCTCTTCCTCGGTCTCACTGAGCTGCAAGGTGAGTCCTCACAATAGCTGAAGGATTCACTGTAGAACATTGCTTGCATTTTTGATTGTGCAGTTCGGAACCCTTGAAAGAGCCCTGCAGCCACTTAGTTCATGATGACGACTGATACCAAACACTGTTCTCTCTTATTGTAAGCAAGTAAAAATAAACAACGTCCTACTGTACCTGCCTCTATCCAGGAAAGCAAGGTAACTAGTATTTATAGATAAACAGAGATACATTGCCTGCTGGGGTCTGCTGCAATGAATTTAGACCTGAAGATTGAAAATCCAATTGTGTTTATAAATCAGCTGTGACATGTCAGTGTCATGTCATCAGCAGAAGGCAAAGGGCATGTTTACTACAAGCAAAGGCACACGCTACAGTCATATGCAAAAGCAAGTTTCTGTGTAGACAGGTTATTTTTTGCATAGTGGTTTTTTATTTTTACATGACTTAAGGAAAATGCTCTAGGAGCCTTCTTTTTTTCCTTTGTGCCTTTTTTTTTTATGGTAACATTGTTTTTTCCCCTTTTGTGATTGACTGGAGGTTTTGTTAGGTTTTGTTTTTTTTAATGTTCTGAAGAATGTTTGTGCTTTTTTTGGCACCTTATTACAGACCTCAAGAAACCTGACTAAAACCCTGCCTGCTTCTAAAACTCTTGCCAAGGGAATTCATGCTTCTCTAAATTTGCAGTTCATATTTCTCGTTCCAATTGATATTTTTAATAATAAATATGGTTACTAAGAATAGCTGTTTACCACCTCGGTCAGCTCCAGTCTTTTATTTGAACTCGTATCTCATGCTTGGTTTACCTGTTTGTCTTGAATAAAAATCAGCACCATGCACAGGCTCTGTGAGGACCCTTCTAGCAAGCTGTCTGGTGTTATGATGTGCAGAAATGGGCCAGCCCAGGTGTTGGCATGTCACAGCTAAACCCAGGCTTTCCCAATCCCTCTCCATGTATCACTTTGTTTTCCATCAAGTGTCTTGTCGCCAGCTCCACAGCCAGATTTCCACATCCATCTCCTTCCACCACGCTAGCCAGGATTTTTTAGCTGTGTTTTTTTATTTTTTTATCCTCTAGACCAGGTCCTCTTATTAGATATGCCCTTTTCACTGACCCTGAATTATTGCTACCCATGGTCTTAGAAGAACAGTGCTGTTTGTTAGTCTAAGAGCACATGTGACTACCCTCTTCCTGGCCAACACCAGCGGCTGCACCAGAGATTTCCAGGCCAAAAACCAGGCATTTCAGCAAAAGCTACGGGCTCTGAATGTGATCCGTGGGGTCAGAAGAGGACAAAGGAATCATCATCTATTTGGGGACCTGCCGGAAGACACTAATCAGAAAGACGTGCACAAATTTAGTGCAGAGCACGCAAGAGTTTCCCCGGGCTGAATCTAACCGCGGTCGGTGGCAAACATCCCATTCCTGCTGCAACGGGGCTGCCAGCAGGAGCCGGTATTTTAATGCCCGGGAGTTTTACTACAGCCCGTCTGGAGTGAGTGGTGCCTGACCGAGCCTGCCTGGCGGCGGCGAGGAGCGGAACATTAATGGGGAAGGGCATCCCGGTCCATAGGGGTCTGGGCTGGAGGAAGGTTCCCAGCTCGGCGGCTCTTTAGGGTTTGCAACAATTTGCAGATTAGTGTTGGCACTTCCAAGGCTGGGCTGGCAGCGAGACCTTTAACCAAGACAGACAGATTCCCTGCTGTGGCACTGTTCAGCGGGCTTAAATGGAATAACGACGTCTCTCCAGCTTGGGTGATATTGGGTCAATCTTTTTCTGTTTCACTGTGTTTCCACCCCCCTCTCCGTCCCCATCCTCCCCCCACTGCAGGTCACTGCACAGCCTGGGCTGTCGGGAGGGCTGCGCGTTGCTGCTCTTCTGCCTTTGTGCTTCGAGAGTTGGGGAATGGCGGGGGGGGATCATTTTTATAACTCTTTGTACCAACGCAAGCAGAGCTAATGGTAAAAGGCAATCAAATCTTCTGCTCCAAGGCATAAGCTAGTTGCCTGTGGGGTCAGGGAAGAATTTTGCCCTCCCTGTCCTCATGGACTTGGGGTCTGCTCAGCATCAGCACAATTTGAGCCTGACCACACCCACACACACCCCCCAAAAAAAGCCTCTCTTACTCTTATAACTCTTCCTTACTTTTGCATAGCAATGAAAAATGACAGAGGTAATGACAGGGGCTTATGGGGGCCCCAAGGAAGGGGCCTGTTAGCACCCACAGTGAATGGGGCTGGGAGAGCTGCTCATGGCTCTGCTGGATCTTGGGGCAAAGCATCAGGGTTTTTTCGACTGCCTCCCTCTGATCTCCAGTTCTCCCTCCACGGTACAGTGGGAGTTTTCTGCCTTTAGGTCCTTTCTTTTCAATTCCAAATCCCTGGAGGTGCTGAATTTATTCAGATTAAACCTTTATGTGTGCCTGTCGGGTGGAAGCCTTGGGGTGGGAGATACCTCCACCACCACCTCCCTGGCATCCCGGACTGAGCCCCTTCCCTGATGAACAGCTCACCTTAGCTTGGTCAAGGCATACCATCAAGACACACGGAAAAATGCAAGCAGGCACAAGCAGAGAAACAACCGTTGGGAAGGCAGGAGTTCAGAGGTAAGCCGGCTGTCCTCGGGTAACAAACTCTGGGCCACCCACATCAGAGCACCAACCTCAGCTCCCTCCCAGCAGAAATGACCAGGGGCAAATCTCAAAGGCAGAGCCAACGCACAAGACACACACACACACACACACACACACACACACACACACACACACACACACACCAATCGGCACACTCTCACAGGGGAAGAGTCAGCATCAAAGGCATCACAGCCTCTTCTCCTGAATTCGGCTGTGCCACAGCCTCAGGATGCCATGCTGGGGAGGATGAAGGTACAGGGAGGTTTCATACAGACCCCCTCCCATCTCTCAGCACTCCCCTTTACCAGCCAGACCCATGGAGGAGTGAACCCGCTGCGGCTGCCTCCCACGAGAAAGAAAACGCGCGCGCACGCACACACAAAAAAGGGACGTAAAATTTCTTTTTTTTTTTTTCTGTTGCATTCTGAAACCAATAATTAAATTTAAAAAATAACCCAACAACAATTAAAGCAAATTAAGTGTGAGGTCTAAGCTACTGGCAGAAGTTTGATTTGAAAAGAGCAAAGCAAGCAGTTCTGGTTGGGAACCCTGATAGTTTGTCTCTTACAGATGGTCAGAGAGCCAGAGCGAGGGAAGGAGGGAGGGAAAGTGGGTGAGAAAACAAAGCTACTGCAGAGAAAGAGCCACAGATGGCATGTCACCCTTTGTAGCTGGCAGGTGGGTTACAGCAGTACTTTCCTTCTCTCATTTTGCACCAAAGGAGAATTTGGGTGGCTGAGGTGAGCAGCACTGGCTCCACTCCATCGTCTCCATCATGCACAAGGTTGCTCAAAACATTCCCCAAACTAAGGCAACCTTGCCCCAAAATCAGAGAGCTCTCATACCTAGAGGGACAGGGAGAAATGAACAGGAGGTGCTGTGTTTATGAGTGTGATTGCACCACCCATACTTGCTAAGCATCTTTTTGATTCATCCTCTTCCTCAGGGTGAAAATTTCCACTCTCCCTTCCCATCCCTACCCATCCGCCCTTCTCTGCTTCTGAGGAAAGCTTGGTGCCTTTTATGTCCCAGCCACTAAGTCAGCCCATAATAAGGGTCCTACCAACACAAAGTTGTCCTTCCATGCTGCAGCCTCTAACTCATCCTTTTGGTGTGGGTGAACTCCTGTGATTCCCTCAAATGAGAGGGGCTTGTGCTGCCAGCCCCCAAAACGCATCACTAGGCTCCAGAACTTCCCACAGTCTGTCCCTGAAGCCTACCTTTTTAAAAGAATCCCTGAATTATTCTTATTTCTTGTTTAACTGTGTCTCTCTGTCCTCTCCAAATCCTGTCCTGTCTTGGAAGATGGAGTTAAAAATACCCTTTTCCCTCCTGACTGACCCCTTTGGGTGTATTTCACTGGACAGCCACATGACAACAGTGTCCAGCATCCCGGTCTCATGACCCTAAAGAAAGGACCAGGGATTTTGAGCCACCCTGGGGGCTGAGGGCAGCAAACTTATGGGCTCAGAGGAACCACTGCCAGCTGCTTCCCCTCACATTCCCCCTGCCCTCAGCATCCCCCACCCACGGCCCTTCGCCGGGGGAGCCGCGGTGTGGCACAGCCAGCCCAGGGCTGGCAGGTCTGAGCCTCGAGAGACACATCAAAGTCTCCCCTGGAATGTGTGTGGCTCTGCCGCGCTGCGAGAGATACAGAGCCAGGGATCATGAAAGAGATACTGCGATGGTTATCGCCCCATCAAATCAAGGGATCAAGCTGAGCGTCAGGCTTGCCAACAATACCTGTTATTGTTCCTCCCCTGTGCGGCGCTTTATTAAGCGCTATAATCATTTTAATATTCATGCATCTCCGCAGCCATTCCACCCCCCTCCCCTTCTCCTCCTCTTTGCTTTTCAACATATTCCACATTGGAAAGTGCCTTTCTTGCATTTCCTGGGAACTCGCTTTCCCTCCGGGCAGCAGGTGTTTCGGTCCGCAGCACCCAGGCAACGTCCCTCTCCGCACCGAGAAAAGGGGGTTTTCTCTTGGTCTTTTGCTTCGCTCCCCCCGCACCACCTCCCATTCACCACCGCCCCCTTTTTTCTTCTAGTAAAAGCTAATTAAACACCAGCCTGCTCAAATGATGGCATTGTTTCACTATCAGTGGAAGAGAGAAGCTTAAAGCCCTTGGCCATGCAGTACTCCCACTCTGGTGGGATGTGCCCTCCCAGGAAATCCCCTCCATCTCCAGATGGCTCAAGAGTGGTCCAGGGCTGTTCCTGTATGGATGCTGTAAGGCAAATGCTTTACAGTGGTTGTGCATGGGGTTGGAGTATTTACCAGCCAGCCTTGGAATGAGCAAACCAGACAGAACAGGAAGGTTTCTTCGCCCTTCACAGGCTTTCAAGACTTCATTCCTTTGCTCAAAGACTAAAACTGACTGTGGGGTGGATCTCAGTGTGGATATCCAAGAAATCATAGAATGGTTTGGGTTGGAAGCGACCTTAAAGATCATCTAGTTCCAACCCCCCTGCCATGGACATAGACTCATTCCACTATCCCAGGTTGCTCCAAGCCCCGTCCAACCTGGCCTTGGACATTTCCAGGAATGGAACAGACACAGCTTCTCTGGGCAACCTGTGCCACTGCTTCACTACCCTCACAGTAAACAATTTCTTCCTAAAATCTAATCTAAACCTGCCCTCTGTCAATTTAAAGACATTTCTCCTCGCCCTATCACTATATGCCCTTGTCCAAATTCCCTCTCCAGGTCTCTTGCAGCCCCTCTAGGTCCTGGAAGATGCTATGAAGTCTCCCTGGAGCCTTCTCCTCTCCAGGCAGAATAACCTCAGCTCTTTCAGCCTGTCTCCATGGCAGAGGTGCTCCAGCACTCAGATCATCTTTGTAGCCTCCTCTGGACTTGCTTCAGCAGGTTCACATCCTTCTGATTTTGGGGACCCCAGAGGTAACATGGTCTCACTGCTCCTCCACACCAGGACTGGCCAAGCCCCAGTAAAACCATCATCCCAAACCAGCCAAAAAGCTACGCTCATCACCTCCAACCTCTTGCCCCATCCCTGGATCACTGGCAGCTTGTCACAGCATCTTTCCTGCAGATAGTGACCATCATGCCGCTCACAACAGGTTCAAGTGGCAGGATGTTTATTCGGGATTACAGCCCTAAGAAATACCTACGACACAGAGATTTATTTTGAGGTGTCTCATCCGTTCTGGGCTGGGCAGTGTTTTCCCAGGGGTGGAGGTGCCTGTTACCAGATCCCTGGGAGCAACAGCATGATCTTGCATCTCTAAGTCCTTGAGAAAACATCAAGTTTGGGAGTTGTTTCATGGGCAAATACTGCAAAAATCTCCTTTAAATGGCTGTTTAAGGGATTAGCTTCAGATAAGGCAGGAGAAACGTTGCAGCTGGCAGGCATTTGCAGCAAAGCCTGTTAGTGAGGATATTGAGGGTAATTTGGAGAAGAGGCTCCAAGCCTGATGCTGTTATGCTTCACCCCTCGTCTGGATTCTCACAGTGTTGTTTTCCTCCCACTTGGCCCAGTTGTGACCCACCACAAAAATGGGGCCACATACTCATGCACTTCCCCCAGAGATCCCACCCCATCAGGACTGATGATGGAGTGAGGAACACTACAGCCAAAAGCAAAGCCCAGCAAGCAGCACCTCCACCTGGCTTCCAGTTCACAAAGAGCCCATTGTTTGTCTCAAAGCTTACTTTCATTTTGAGGCACCTAAATTCATTTTTAAACTCCTTCCTCAGTTTACTAACTAACTGAGTGTTTTCACTTGTAAATGAGATGGGGAAAAAGTACCTCTGAAACCATTAGAGTGAAATTAAAATGTAAAAAAAGGCACGGTGGGATAATTGCCCAAATTCCCCCAAGTAGCTTGGGATCCCTTCCAAACCCAGCTTTCTGGTTACCATATTTGAGTAAAACCTTCCCTTGTTTGGTGTATTCAGAGCACCTGTGGCAAAGGGAACCAGGTGTATTGAGAGTCTGATGGCAATGATGGAGGTGTGGAGGGGGACCCGTGAACTGCCAGGGGTGAGGAGAGAGCAGACCCCCACCTGGGCCAGGAGAAGGTGTTGGACATGTACCACACTCCAAGGATAAGCTTTGCCATCAGCAGCAGCCCAGGGTCAGACACCCCGAAACAAGGGAGAACTTCAAGGTGCATCACTTTTTGGCCTGGAGAACGTGCCACATTCTTCCCTGTCCAGTGAAATCCCCCTTCCCAGCAGCTGGTCTAAAGCCTGATGCTGAGCTCATCCCAATGCAGAGCAGTGGTGCAGGATGAGGCCCCTGGCTCCTTCAGCTGCAGCTGAGGTATGCACAGCTGGGGCTCGCTGGCAGGGCTCTGCACCGCCGTGGAGTTCCCCCAAGTTCAAAGCTCTGCTGCTGACTTTGTACCCCGCTGGAAGACACTTCCCCTCGCCACCTTCCAGGTGAGATTTCATAGCTGCAGGAGAGAGGCCTTTTCATCATTTGGCCTCAGCCTTTCTTTTCTCTCTCCCACCACTTCATTTTCCTTTTTTGGTAACAATATCCTATAGAGAAAGGAAACAAACAAATTAACCGCTGGGTCTCCAGGCTGAGGCAGCCTCACCCACACACAGCAGCCGTCGCCCTTGATCCCAAAAGTGCTACATCCCCTGCATCATCCCACGGGCATGGCAGTGGTGGAGCCCATGGGGTCGGGGGGGGTTTCACAGCTGTGTGGAGCCCTGCAAGTTCCACGAGCCTCACGGCAGAGCTCAAGGTCAGGAGAGGACGGCTTTACTGGGGCAGATGGGGTTCAATCCAGGGCTTGGCATCAAGGGTTGGGGATCTACGAGGCTGTTGTGCAAGGGAACCTCTGTTTTTGTCTCCTTCTCCCACAGGGATTCTCCTGTGGGCACAGAAGCTACCAGGTTTTTTCCCCTAGAAGGGAGCATAAGCAGTGCTGGTGTACCTGAGTATACCTATTTCTGTGATAGTCACAACTTGTGTCTGGTTGCAAAGCAGCAGTAAGGCTTAAGGGCCACCAACTGATGCTTGGCGCCCTGTGTCCTCCTGCCCAACCCATGGATCAGCATAAAGCCACCTACATCATTTTGTCCCTTTAGGCAGGTCTCTTAAAATTGCCAGAAAAGCCAGGCACGGCCACCAGAGAGAGGAGAAACACTTGGGACACCTTGCATCCCAAGTGGAGGTCACTTGTGGGGCTGCAGGACAGCTCTTTGGAGGTCCATCAGCAGGGATGTTCCATAAGACACCATAAAGGGCTTGAGTCATGATGTAACTGAGAGGCTGGCAGACAAAGTTGAGGCCATGCAGCAGGCAAAGCAAGAGTAGAAAGATGTTTTGCCCCAGACATAGAATCATAGAACAATTTAAGTTGGAAAAGATCATTGTGTCTGACCATTAACTCAGCACTGCTGAGTCTACCACTGAACTGTGTCTCTAAGTGCCACATCTACACATCTTTTAACTCCCTCCAGGGATGATCACTCCACCACTTTCCTGGGCAGCCTGTTCCAATGCTTAACAATCCTTTCTCCAAAGAAATATTTTCAAATAGCCAATCTAAACCTCCCCTGGTGCAATTTAAGGTCATTTCCTCTTGTCCTCTGATGCAAAAAACCCAATGATGCTCCCTGATGCTCCTGTCCCTCCACGCCCAGCTCCCCATGGGACAGGTGGGCTTGGCTGTGATGGGGTCTCAGCTAGCAGGGCTTGGCTGTGCTGGGAGATTGCAGATATCCCAGATGCAGCATAAGTCAGATGAATGACAGCAGAAGCATGTGGTAGAGAAGGAAATTTATTCAGGAACAGTAAGGGACCTGGGATTTGGGAATATATCCTTTTTTCTTCATCAGTTGGTATACAGGTGCTGTGTGTCTTAAAGCCTTTAGCATGGCAGAAAAAGCAAATTAACTTTTGTGAAGCTGTGTAGAAAGGAGATTTTTGACCCTGTATGAAGGACTGTAGGACCTGGGCCATGACCCCTGGGCCATTTTAAGGGGAAAAAGGAAGCAGAGCCACTGATGGGCTGATCACCTCACGAAGTACAAACCTTTTGAGCACCAAGTCTCCTTGGAGCACAGGTATGTAGACATCAAGGATTTCAGGACACAAGAACAAATTTTGGTCATTGCTGGATGACCTAAATCACATTCGTAATTTTGAAGTGATGGAAATCTAGTATTTAACCAAGAGAACAAAGTAGCCTACGTTTATTCTGGGGCATACGGTCATACTCATAGCTTATAGTAAATAGGTGAGGCAGGCAACTTAGTGGATAACAATCGTGTTCAGGGGTTAGGGAATTGTTAGGAGCTGTTTTGCCAAGATAAGATTTCTGACATCCATCATTGCTTCTGTCAAACCCAAGAGGTTGTGAGTGTGGTAAGAAGCTGTCGTGGTTTCACTTCGTTAAAAAGCTTACTGGAGTTTACCAAAAGGATTTTTAGCAAAGGTTGATTTTGCAGTGCTGATAATTCCCTGCAAGCAGGTACCGTGCACTATGGCATCTTAAATAACTGTTGCACAGCTGTTTTGGGAGAGAATTACAGGAGTTATTTAACTATTTTTTTCTATTATCTGTCCATTCATCTCTTTATCTGTCTACTTTTATCTATATTATCCAAACCCAGCACCTGGTTCAGACAGATTGCTATTTCTGTTGCTGTAGTTGAGCTGAGTTTGGTGGGAGCTGTGACTTCCTGAGAGTCACTTTAGAGCTCATGATCAACAGCCTAATGGGGATTTACCAAATTACTGCTCATCAGCAGAGCTGCCTCAGGTTACTGTAAACAGGGTAATTCAGCCCAAACCTCCCTCACTGAAATCTTTACCCTTCACTAGGGTTCTGTGTCACTCTGGGCCTCCTCATTCTCTCCAGAATGGAGGCAGAGGAGCAAACTTTCGTCTCCAAAGAGTTCAGATCACGTGGGAAAACCGCACAGAGCGTGGAGGGATCTCAACATACAAATGTGCGGCACCTCTTCAAAGCTCCAGCACAGAAGCTGTTTACACTGTAAATAAACAGACACAAGTAGCGGGTGCAGTCCTTTTCCTCAAGCTCCACTCTCTGGGAAAGAAAGGCAGTTCTAGAGGTGCTGTGCCCAAGTGCTACAGCAGAAAAATCCTCCTCTTTTTGTTTGTGGGGTGGTGGTAGAAGGAGTCCTCTGAAATAAAATGAGCAAGAATGGGCAAAGGAGGCTGAAAACAGTGAAACAGCAGTTTTTTCCAAACAACAGGTTTTCAGAGGAGGGACATGAAGATGATGATAGATTTGCCCCTGACATCCTGTGCCCAGGCACATTTGGCCTCTCTGTTGGCATGGTCAATGCTGAGAAGCACTGGGAAACAGGGGCATTTCAGGTCCATCGCTCTCAAAGAACTGGTTTCCAGGTGGGAAAAAGCAAATTTCAGATGAGCAACAAGTGAATCATTTACTCCTGTCTGATTATTAAAAGAAAATCCAGACTGGGATGACAGGTTTAGTGAGTATGAGATTACTGCTGCAGGTACCAGGCTGAAGCTTTCTCATATGGGTGCAGATTTTGCCCAGGTTGTCAGGGGTTCCTGTGTGTAGGACCCCAAAAAGAAGCCTTAAGCAAACTGCAGTGGGGAGGAAGGAAAGTTTTTTACCCAGATTGAGTGGGGAGAGGAAGAGGTAAGGGAAGAAAAAGGCCTTGTCTTAGTAACGGGGAATGTGAAGCAGGTGAGAGCAGCATCTGTCCCTGGAGAGAGCAAATGGGTGCCTATCTAGTGCCCCGAGCACCTTGCATGTGAGAAAGCAAGGACAGAAGCACTGACTGCTGTGTGAGGTGTGTAGAGGATCTCTTGTGGGTGACCCTTTCCACTGTGGGACAGCTTTATGACATTTTTCAGGGCTTTCAGACCTACCAGACCTTTTGCCTTTGGCCACCCAGCACCGCGGCATCAGGCACTGGAGCAGGGCAGCAGAGCATGCTTGACCACAGAAAAAGGATGGGACCTTCATATGGTCAGGGATATACAGCAGTCATAGGAGCTGTGTGCTCAGAGAAAGTTGCAGAGCAGCTCTGTGGGATCCAGCAGTACCTGGTGGGTTGGGCAGCACCGGCTGGACCAGCAGTCTCATACCACTGCTTGGCTTTCAGCCACCAAATGCAATTCTTCTTCCTGTCCATCCCTGTGGGATGAAACTTTCCTCTGCCAGGTGCTCTGTGGTTGGGGCAGGGCTTGGAGAGATGCAGGTTTCTCATGATGGCCAAGTTTTGAAGGCTTCTGAAGGTCCAACACTCTCCCATGGTGCATGGCAAAGCCATCCTTTGCACGTCTCCAAACAGCAAGGCTTTGGGTCAGGCTGCCCCAGGGCTTGCTGCCAAGACTTGGAGAGATAAGGTTGGACTAGACATCCTCCAGAGGTCTCCTTCCACCTGAATTATCCCATGATCTGAGGAATTTCCATATGATTGAAGGATCAGATAGATGTACATCACGTGCTAATGAAGCCATATGCAAAACTCCTCCTAACATCCAGCCTAAACTTCCCCAGACTAAGCTTCTGTCACTGGTTGCCTGGGAGAAGAGACTGAACCCCACCTGGCTACAACCTCCTTTCCTGTAGTTGTAGAGAGCGATAAGGTCTCCCTCCATGGTGCTGTGCTGATGGCCAGTGGGAGCCAGGGGCTGGGCATCCCCTCCACTGATAGCTCTCTCTGCCTGTCCCTGCACCTCTCATCCATCCAGAAGCAGCAAGAGCAGCCACTTCCACTCTCCCAGTCGTACTGCCATTATCGTGCCATGTCTCCCCTCTTCCTATAGCAGAAATGCACAATCTCAACCCACCTTATCCTCTGGCCACATTTGGTTGCCCAGCTGAGACACTGTGAACCAGCCCCTTGATAGAAATAGTTTGGGGTAAGAGCAAGAGAATTAGGTGACACCAGACAAGGTGGAAACAAACACATGAAGGTGGGGATGGCCATGGCTGGAGCCTGGTTTAGAGGACAGGTTGGCAGTCTGCAGGGACACCCGTGTGGTGTCCTCCTGGCTTGGGCAGGCAACATCAGGATATAGTGGCACCAGTCTCTTATGCCTAGAGACACAAGGATGTCTGATTTCTGGTGAAAGCCCACCCATGAATGTGGACATCAACTCTCATATTTCTATCATGTAACATTTGTTTTACAACAGGATCTTGTTGGGCTGGTTGAGACGGTGGTGTCATTTTACCCAGAGACAGTATGACCCAAGCCCTGGAGGTTGTAGCCAGGTGGGATTCAATCTCTTCTCCTAGGCAACCAGCAACAGAAGCTTAGTCAGGGGAAGTTTAGGATGGATGTTAGGAAAAAAGTTTTTACAGAAAGAGTGATTTCCCATTGGAATGGGCTACCCAGGGAGGTGGTGAAGTCACCATCCCTGGATATGTTTAAGAAGAGATTGGATGAGGGTTTAGAGGTTGGGATGTTAGGTAATAGGTTGGACTTGATGATCTTAGTGGTCTTTTCCAACCTTGTTAATTCTGTGATTCTGTGGACCCCAAAGCTGCAGGATGGGGGCTTTTCATCAACTGAGTACTCAACTCTCACACTACTGAGGCCTCTGTGTCCCACAATGCCAACCTCAGCACCACCTTCCCTGCTGACAAGGGAGCACTAGTGATGAGATCCCATGTGTTTTTGTTTGTGCTAGCTTTGCTGAGATAATTGTCAGCAAACACTGTATCTTGATAAGCAAAACATTGGCAAGGTGCAATTTCTAAAGCATCTTTACCTAAATTTGTAGTGGTTGTCTCCAATTTGCAGTCCTGTTTGTGTCTGTGAAGAAGACACACACTTTCTCAGCTCCGTTCTCATGTTCCCACTTGCCTTGCACAGCCATGGAGGTAGAAGGAGGATTCCCCTTGCTTTATGTAGCTTGGCTTTGACTGAATAGCTTCCAGTTACCTTGAAACCTAATCTTCTTTTGAACTCTTTTTAAGTCAGTTGCATTCTTGGAAGGAGATGAGCCTGCGAACTTGTATCATCTGATGAGAGAGATAACAGCTCTGCAGAACCTACGCCCAGTGTCAGGCACAAGCCAGAAAACATCTGCACCTGCTCACATGGAAAAAGCACACGGGTATTAGAGGAGGCAATTTGCCTTTCATGAGTTTGGGGATGTTTATTACATTGAGAAACTTCTCAGAGATGTCCTGGCTGCCTGCTTTGGGACAACTACCCATCAGCATTATGTGATCTCCGGGATGTGCCGCAGAATGGTGCTGAATGTCCCTAGATGAAGATAATCTTCATAATTTGCTTTTTGGGGTGGTCTGGTGCTGTGCTTCATAGCCAGTAAAATGGGCTCATAAAAACTTTGCCACTCCTTAGATCCATGACTCCCAAGTTCTGCTCTTCCTCTTGCCCTAAAACAGGGTTTGAGCAAAAAGATGTGCTTAAAATTAAGCTCCGTCTTCCTTGCCAGTGAGAGCAGCTGCTCATGTCCATAGGGATCATGGAGGGAGCCCAAGTATCACATAATTTCCAAAGATCACATGGTAGTGACCTCTGTTCTAGGGGGTCTACAGAGCTGTTTCCATTGTTGTCCTCATATCCTAGTCCTTGGGTTAAGGTCTGACTTTTGTGCAGTCTATCCAGTTTCCAACACTGATGTGCTTCCTTGTAGGGTCCAAGTGTCTCTGATGAGTATCTGAGATCCCAGCTGCAGAATCCCAGGATTTGGTGTTCAGCTCTTCTCCTCTTCATGAAGCCAGCCTGGGGCAGCCCTGCTCTGCTGTTGGCTGTGCTTTAGCAAATTATAACTGCTAAGAAATGAACCTGAGGAAGCCAGCACAGAAAGGCAAGGACTACATGAGAGAGACAACCAGATCTGCTTGCTCTCAGCCATTCCTCCACCCAAACTGGCCGCAAGACAACATGGTGGCCTTTGGTGTTTTCCATGGAGCAGAGGAGCATCAAAGGAGTGGAGGGCTAGAGAGAGGGACAAAAGCTGCTGCATTTAACATTGGGAGGTAGGGTTGGATGCTAAGGCTGAGGCGACCAACCTACTCAAGGGCAAAGATCTGGGCCCTCAGGACTCCTGTGTGGAGCTGGGATGACATCACCCTTTTCATGTGCCTTCTGCTCTCTTCCATGGCTCCTTGGATCCCCAGCTTCAAACACAGCTGCTTATCTCCATGCATTACTCAGTGTTTCCCTACATGTGCTCCAATGCATCTTCAAAGCATAGCGCTCACCACAGTGAACAGACCGGTTGATTAAATTAGAGCAACTTCTAATCGACAATGGTAGTGACTGCCAGTGGTGGGGAGACAATTTGGGGTAGCTGGGAATAAAATTCCTCTGAAATTGCTCGTTGTCAGAGCCATCCGAGGTGATACCTGTAACAACTCTGTAGCCTTCTGTAAGGTCTCACCCCCAGAGGAGCAGAGCAGCTCCTGCAAGAGCAGACGTGTACTAATGGGTTTTCCTTTTTTAGTAGTGTTATTCCCACTAGGACATTAAAGAGCTACCCCAGAGCATCTGGGCAAACAGCTAATTCCCCCGAAACCCAGGGCGGTTCATCAGCCCCATACATTGGCTCTGACTTATTCTTAACATTTTGAATGCCAGATGCAGGTTTTAAATTGTAACAGCAAGGGCGAGCAAGAGGAAACAACCAGCCCTTTTCCCGTTCGGAATTCCTTTGCTGATTAAGAAAAGGGCAAAAAAACGGTGAAAATCTAAATTCTGGTTCCAGAGGCTGTGAGCGAAGTCTCAGCTGGAGCAAAACTGGGCTCTTGAAAAAAGCAGGCACTTGATCCGGAGAACCCCATGGCCACCGGAGGAGGCTTTTCCTTTGTAGACTACATTTTTCAAGTCATGGCATTGCTGTTTATTTTCACCTTCCTCTCGACCACGGTGGGATGGCATCAGGGCCCCTCCAGTGTCTGGAGAGGAGCCTCTTTGTCAAGCAACTCAGCTGGAATCCTCCCATTATGCGACGGTCACATGACGGGTTTGGGGCTATGGGAAAGAAGGCGAGTGGGAGTGGGGCCGCCAGCTGCCAGAACTGTTCATACAGCCCACAGCGTGCTCCTGCCCACATCTGAGGAGCTGCTGGGAAGGCAGGGAGAAGGAGGGAGCTGCGGACCAGATGCATTGCTCTGGTGAGCCGTCTCCAGCCTGCAGGCCATCGGGAAGGCGCGCCCGCACCGACGCTCCCGGCGGCTGCTCTTTGATAGGTGCCGTGGAGCGAGATCCTGCATCGGAGAGAGAGAGCGGTGGGGTGATCCAGTCCGGGAAGTCGTGTCTATCTTTGTTCTCCTCCTACCTGATTGCGGGATGACTCATCCCCTTCAAACCAGCGAGGCTATTTCTGACACGAGGTGCTACTTGGCGTGAGTAAAGATGGAAAAGCCTGCCCCATAACTTGGATGATAAAAAGGATAATAATTATGCTTTATATAGCAGACCTACAAATAATGGCTTGCTTCTTTGGCTGTTCAAGACCACACACGCTTTTTTTTTTTTGCTTTTTTTTTTTTTTTTCAGGGGGAGAGGTGCGGGGGGTTAATTTGGGACTTTTTTAGCTGGAACGGGAGATCTGTGTGGTCCCGTAGGCTCCTGTATAATAATTCTTTTAGCTTAATATCTTTTGATCTCCTCTAAGTTATTCATCAGCCCTGAATAACACACTGCTTGACAGTCAGAACTTTTATTGGTGAAATGGTGCTTCGTTTCACCTTCAAACAAAAGCAGGCTCGATGCTGCACCTCCCCAGGTTCTGCAGGAAGCCATAGGCAGGTGTCAGGTACATTAGGAGAAATGGGATACTCAATGAAGATAGGAGGGAACAGGAGGAAGAAAAAGGAAAGAGGTCAACAAAGAAAGTTACAACTTAAAGGAACAAAAAGAAAAAGCTGTCCATAAAAGATGAGAGGTGTTGAAAAGGTAACAACCAGTAATAATTTTATGGGTTTTTTAGACATTTAAATAAAAATAAAAGGGGAAAGAAAGGCTGAAGTGAGGGACAGGCGAAGGGACATTCGTTCAAGACATGCCAAGGCATCCAGTGACTCTCTGCTCCACATAGGGAACAGACATTTGGCGTGGGGAAAAAGAGAGTCTGGAGGAAAAAGTGGTCATGGCTAAGGAAGTGGGTTGGGATGCTCAAGTTCAGGGAATGAGATTGTCTCATCCTGCAAAGGTTGTCAAGTTAGGGAAGACAAAAGTGAAGACCATCTCCAACTGAAGTACAATTCACACTCCCTATATGTGAGAAGGGAGGAAAGTGATCTGTCCAGCTAAACCCTCTGGCCTGCGATCAACAGCACAGTGAGTGCCAGAACATCTCCCAAACACCAGCTGAGGCATTACATTTTTACAATGTAATGTTTTCAAGACTTGAAAAGTGCCATAAGAACTTGGAGAGGCCCACAGGGCACGGAAAGTTCCTCTGGAGAAGATGAGTGCTGCCATGAGCTGGAGGGGCATGAGGATCCAGCTGACAGCAAGCAAGGAGTGGCCTGTGCAGGAAAGATCAGCTGAAGGGAAGGGAGATGACTGATGAGGCTCCTTAAGGATCAGTGCTGGAAATCTTCTCATATCTTCCGGAGTGACTTCAACATAAAAAGCAACACTGTGTTGATAAATCAGCTGACCTCAAAAAACAGAGGAAGAAGGAAAGGCATAACCAGTCTGGAAAAAGAAATGAATAGCAGTCAAAAAAAACCTGTCTAACTCCAACAACAGGGACACCAGAAATGGGGTGACACTGAATAGCACAGAAGGCAAGCTGACACATTTAGAGTAGCATTCACCTGACTTTACACTAGCCATAGGAAAGTAGTCCAAACTCACTCTGTAGCCAGTATAGAGAGGAAAGCAGGTCTAGAGGAGAGATTTTTCCTGCTAAAATGTGTGTTTGACTTTTCTGTGGCTGAAATTCACAGCAGAAATTAAGTAGGAAAAAGCAACAATAGCTGCTGCTGTACAAACACTATGTAGGAGAGCATCATGCAAGCAGTGCAGAAGGAAAAAACTGATGCTTGCTCTAATATGTGGTTTTCCCCATGGAGAGGGCAATCCAAGACAGGGCACATGGTGGGGTGCACTCACAAAGATATGGAGCTCCAAGGACATCACCTGTGCCCCTGCAATACCCAGTTTAGGAAGAGATGGTCACACAGTGGTGCTCACCAGCACTGGGACATGGAAGTGTGGGATACCACAGCAATACAGTGAGGAACTGGCTACCCCAGGTGGTGACAGGAGATCGTTAACCAGCTTGGGGTTGGCTGCTGGCACATCCCCAGTTCACGGCTGCAGGGGCTTTGAGTTTCATCATCAAGTTTTGTTGGTACAGAGTGGCGATAATCCATCCTCAGGCCTCCTACCATTGCAGCTGTAATGTCTGAGAAGCATTTGTTCCTTGGCAATTCTGGAAGAGAGAATGACTCTTCCATGGTCTCTGCAGCTCATGTAGTGCCTGCTTCCTCCGTTCCAGTCAGGATTTCAATTCCATTAATAGGTAAAGGATGACATTTCCCTTCCTTTTCCCCCAGGTGTCCATATTTATCCCATGGGATACAAAGAGTTTAAAAGAAAGTGAAATGAAGCCCATCTCAAGGCATCTGTAACAATGGTTACTTGGTTCTGACCTGAGGGACTTGCTGCTGCCAGGCTGGAGATGCCTTCTTGTAAGAGCAGAGATGTTAGGAGAGACCTCTGCAGTTTGGTGTCCACCACATACATCTGTCCATGCTGAGACTTGTCTTCAACAAGAGTCTTGGTCTCACAGCAGCAAACAGCATGCAATTTCTGATCTCTGGGAAGCAAAGGAATAAAAGCAGAGGTCAGAAATACAGTCCCAGTGAACTGTGACCACCGTTGGCAAGCTACCCAAATCAGAGTTTTTCTCTCCAGGTTTTAACTCCATCCTAACAGCACAGCAGACAGGTCAAAGCCTGCTTTGAAGCGAAACCGAGGCTGTAACCTATATGCCCAGGCAGGCACACAGCCAGGTTCACACCATGCATTAACCCTGGCTCTCAGAGCTTGTGTGTGGACAGTCTGAGGGAAGGCTTTGGTGGAAGAACTCAAAGCTGTGTGGGAAGATCCTCAGGAAAGGAGCCAGCTGCCATGCAGCCAGGTGGCAAATGCTGAAGGGTGAACTGACAAGGACAAAAGTGGTCCAGCACCAGCAGGCAGGAACCAAGACCGAGATCCTGCAGAGACACTTGCTCCAGCAATGTGGTGCTTTGGCAATGCCAACTCACTCTGGCACTGGGACAAACCCAACAGTGGGCAAGACAGTCACAGTATCCAATGCCAGCAAGAGCAAAGCCTGCTGCTCCCACTGGGGTTTTGCAAACCAGCCCTGTACCAGAGCTACCCATGAGAATGTGAAAGCATTGAGAGGGGAAGGCAGACAGGCAGAGCTGCTAATGCACAGTCTAGATCCAGGAAATCTGCAAGGTTATTAGTATTGATATCTTGGTTAGAGCTGGAAAATGGAAGACAAAGAGCAGAGCAAGGTATTTAAGCATGGATTAGAAAGGAATAGTAAATAGTAGGCAAGAATGTAGCCAAGAACAGGATGCTTTACTTTGATAAATTACCAAGGCAGTTGAAGGCAAGAGAGAACTGTGATTCTGGATCTGAGAGGCAGGAGGGATGCAAAACAAATCCAAGCTGAGCTGACATGCTGGAAAATGTGTTTGTACCCTTCAAATGCAATAAGATACAGCCAGGACCCTGGTGCTGGTTTCCTTTGGGGAGCTTGAGGGTGGTGTTGGGGTGTGGGGGCTTGAACTGGGGGTTTCTGCACCTATAAGGATTGAAGATAAACCGAGGTCAGTGTCAGAGGCAGTCCTGGCTCAGCATCTCTGAGTCTGCTCTGAAAGCAGTAGAAACACACATGGGGAAAGTTTAAGCTATGACTGAAATCTGTCCCTCTTGTTATCATCAGGGACTAGAGGAAAGTAATCTTAAACTCAGCTGAGAAGCGGGCTCTTCACCTAAAAATCTGTTGCCTTAAGAGAGGTGTTGAGATACACTCAAGTACCCTTCCTGCTCCAGCCCCCAGCTGCTGCCTCAGAAGAGCACCACTTTCCCAGGGAGTCGTAAGCCAGCCCTTGAGGATGTCTCAGACACCCCAGCACCTCCTAAATGGCCTAATGTGCCACATGTGTTTGACAACATTTGGTCCTCAGAGTTGGTAGAGGTGCTGGAGAGAGCTCACACGGCCCAGACAATTCTATTATAGAAACATTCCCAAATGTAAGGATTTATGCCTCAATTCTGAGACCAAACAGAGCTCCAACTGGGGAATCTGTTTCCTGCTCATTGCTGACCTGCCAGCTTTCTCAGCCGTAACAGTGGCTGCCAGCAACTGGCTCTTGCACAAGCAAGACACAAGGCTCTTAAGAAAAGCAAAATTCATATATGCAACACTGATAAATCCTCATGAGACATCAACCGAGTCAATGGGTCAGACAGGTCCCATTTCCATACAGCAGAAATCAGCTTTGCTACATTCAAATGAAGGCAGTCACATCAATTTACACCCGCTAGAGAAGTGGACCCAAGAAACTTGATAGGAAAGCTATTTCATCTGTCATGGCTTCACTTTGGAAAGCAGGTTGTAAGGCAGTTTATTGAATGCAGTGCTCAGATGCAATATGATAAGGCCCTTCCATGCCTGGAAGAAACACCTGTCTGGAGAGATTTTAATAATGACTGCCTTGCAGAAGGGTCTTACTGTTGGGCAGCAAATGTCCTCATTCAGTCTGTGAAGAAGAGCTGCATTTAATCCTAGTGCACCACTTTTCCTGCTAAACCAGACTCCTAGGAAAGACTAATGCGGAAGAAGATGCAATCAAGGCAAGCCGGTGGAAAGATAACCCATCAATTACCCAGCGGCTTGGGATATTCCTTCAAAGGCCCATTCAATTAGACATCTGATTTGCATGTCTTTCCCATTTGCTGTAGGTACTCATTAGGGGCATTTAAATACAACCCTGACTGCAGCCCCACAAAGCCTTGGGTGGATGCTTTTGAGAACCTCATTTTAGTTTATCAGAGTTGTCAGAAGTTGCAATTACTGTAGAGCAAGAAACAAAGTGCTTTATCGCCCCTTTGAATCTGCTGGGATTAACACCCCTCTTGCAAAAATAAATGTCTTTGCAGTCTTTAAAGATCCCAAAGATCAAGATCTCTTAAGTCTCATGAGAGGGGCAATCACAGTGACCCCCAAACACTGGACTGTTGTGTGGCTCAGGTCACCAGTGCCCTTTTCCCTTCTTTTTAACAGATTTGTGCAGAAGTAATTGGTTGCCATCCTGGTTCATGTCAACTCATACCATCGTTCAGACTAAGCCAGGACCAGCTGTTCTCCCTTTAGAAAAAAACAGGGCTGGGTCCTGCCTGCTCTTGGTTCCACTATCTTGTTTTTTTGGCAGTGCAGAGAGGACTGCCCTGCAGTCTCCTCACAACAGGTCTATCCTGTCCTCCTGTCCTCTCTCCTTGACCTTTGTTGCTTTGTCCAAGCCTTGCACTCTCTTTCTCAGTGTTTTAGGCTCAGCTGCTATTTCAACCTCATCTGAGCTGAATTAAGACTGAAGTGGCATGTGGACCCCCATCCAAGTGTGGTCTGATGCTCATTGGAGAGTTTGGATTCTCAGATAGACAACACAACCTCACCAAGCTTGGCCCCTGTTTGGGATGTCCACACTGTACATACCCCATGTGGGCACTGGTCTCTACCAAGTTCAAATCTACCTGGAAACTGCTCAGGATTTTATTTTCATATGGGATGTATGAACAAATGTCTTCAAGTCTGCACTTCCCCTGAAAATGTGCCTGAAGTTGGACAAAAGCATCAAAGATTGCTATGAAAAGAGACAGTTGAGAGCAGACAGATCTTTCAGGAAAACAGCTAAAAAAATCACCCTTCCCTTCTCCTTCCCCACTTTGGCAGAGCAACACAAGCAGACATGGTGTAGACACAGCTGTACCCGCATACAAGGGCTTTGGTCAGTGTGTTATCGTGGGAGGCAGTGCACCAAAACATGCTCCAGCAGGAGAAATCCTCGCAGCATTGGCCCAGCCTTGGCCAGTATTTGACCTGAGTTTGCATGGAGCCAGGCTCAAGGTCAATGAGGATTTCACATCCCCGTGTATGCCAGGCCAGGGGAACCTGTGCCAGGCACAAGGGCTGTACACAGCAGTACCCCATCCTCAGCAGGGCAGGATGGGTGCTGGAAGAAATAAGACAGAAAAACCAGGGGTGACCCCCAAACCTCATCCAGCTTGGCCCCACCAAACCCTTTGTGCCTCTCTTGTGCACTAGCACCCCAAATACAAACAAGAAAGCAGATGGGGTTCTAAAAGAAGAAAACCATGTTAGCCGTATCTCAGCCTTTGATTTCTGCTTGGATGTTCTTGTACAAGGTATAAAGATAGTGTCTCTAATGAGATTACATATTATAGTCAGTCAGGAGCTGTTAAAAGGCTGTTTCTAATGGGATTAAAATGTATAGCACCCAGTTATAGCCGTAATTGCATTACACCCCTAAGGAGAGCCTGTAGTGTAAACTGAAGGCAGGTCAGGGATGCAGCGCATGCTGCTTCACTTCAGTATCTCCTGAGCTGCTTCCCTGTTTTTCCTTTTTTCCCCTGTCTTGGATGAAGAACAAAGAGGGAGAAGATTTAGCAGAGTGTCAGGAAGTGACTGGAGGCTAATCCCTCTGCTGACACTCCCCAGCACCAGGGGGAAGTAACTGAGATCAGCCAAATTGGCATATCAAAAGCCTTCTAATTATGTCACTGGTGGTTTAAGCCAATTCCTAACATTCTTATTCATGGAGTTTCCAGCACAAGAAAACCTTTCTTAATCTGAGCTACTGTTGAGCAAAACATAATGTCATGGATAGGTTTCTCTTTGTGGTACTGGGGGTGCCAGGCTGGCTCCCCACTAAAGGGCAGAAGCAGAATGTGGCAGGGCATTTCCCAGTTGCTTCTGTGCAGCAAAGTTTTGTCAGCTTATATGTATCACCCAAAATATAAAATCAAATCTCTCCTCCCTATGCACTTGCATTTCAGTCATGGAAAGAAGCAAGAAGCTTGGACCAGCTTTTTCCCAAAAATAATGGTGTAACAGGAGAGACCCTGCTTCCCTGCATGTCCACCCAAGGCTGTGCTCCTCAATACCAATGTCCATGCCACCAAACCCCACTGTGCAGTGACCTTCTGGTGTTAATCCCACCAGGATCAACACTGAAGTAGCTCGTTCAGTTTCATCCCACAACCTGGGTCTTAAATAGATGCCCTTGAGCTGCTCTTCCTGCCCCAGGTTTTCATTCCTTGCTTCCACCCCAGTGCTAGAAATGGTGAGGGTCCATACTGGACTGCATGTGGGATGTATCCACAGCCATCGAGCAGCCAGCAGTGGGGATGAGCCAAGGACCCAGGGCATCCTGGCAGCGGGTGTCTGTCCTACCTGTTTGGCCACACGCCTCCCTTTAAACAGGGACAGCCAGGTGCTTTGAAGGGTGTGAGTTTAAAGCAGTAATAATACTCAGTCCGTAGGTAGCACTTTTCATCTGCAGCTTCAAATCTCTTGACAAATATTGCTCGTAGTAGCAGAGATCTGAAAAGAACAAAGAGATTGGGCCCGTGCCCATCTTGCTCCTTTGTAATATGCAAAGAGGGCCAGAAATCGCTTTGTTCATGTTAGATTTTATTTATTTTCTTTTCTAATGCATTAGAAATGCAGATCTTCATTGCTCAAGAGAAAACAGTGCATCCATATCACAGAGCAGATATTGAGCAGGTGACACTCAAGCAAACAGGGAAGTCATTTGTTCTCAAGCTACTTAAATCACCAGCTCTTGTACTTTTCTGTTATTGTTGTTACAACTCAAGAGCCTGCAAAACACTTGGGAGCAAAGAGACTTACGGTAAGACTTCAACATGGCATCATCACCACTGGGTGGAGACAAGATGCTCCAGCCTTGGCTGAGATGTTGGAGCTGCTGTGTCCAGTGGTTCCCAAGCCACACACAAGCTGTCCCAGGACCTGCTGACATCAGGGCTTTGAAAATTTTTCTGCGCCCTTTATCTTTGCCAGGCTGGAGCGTACGTCCATGTGCGAAAGTAGCACACTGAGGCTTCAATTTTACTGTTCTGGAAAGCACCTTTTTTAACTCTTTTTTAATGATGCAGCAAAGCATCAGCCTGTGCAAAACCAGCACCCAGCCCTAACAGTTCTTGGAGTGGTATCTGCCCTCAGCAGCAGGCACTCCTGCTTCCAAAGCAATGCTCCTTTAACCCTTCTGAGACACATCCCTAGGAAATACCCCTCCCTGGCTCTGGCATCCCCTGCACCATGTGAGACCATCAGTGCAGCTGGTGATTCATGCACCAAGAGCCAGCTTGACCCACGTCTGTCCAGCCAAGGTGCCCAGCAGACCCAGCAATGCAGATGGTGTCTCTAGGCTGTCCAGGATGCAGGCCCATCCCAGGTCCCAACTGGGAAGGCAAAGCTCTCCCAACCCATGCTAGGCAGGGCAAAAGTCTGGCACCCACTCACTGCCCCGCAGCACCCGATCAAAGGAGCTCCGTCCAGGGAAACGTGCAGAGGGGAGCATAGTCCTGAGGTGGCTCTTGGTGAGCGTGGGAATGAAATGGAGGGTGCTGGCCATCACTGGGGCATTTGGGCTGAGGGGTTCCCTGCTAATGTAGGGCAGTAGGAGCAGGCATGGAGAGGGGATTGATTGCAGTGGTCCTGGGGAGACAGCAACGGGGATAGAGGACTCCTGAAGCTATCAGGGAGGTGGGCAGGCCATGGACCTGGCACAGGTTTTTAGCAAAAGACAGCATGGACCACAGCTGAGCCACATCCCAGTTTTTTCACAGATTAACACTGTTTTTCTAACTCTTGATCTTGAAATGGATATGGGGTAAATGAATAATACATTCCCTCTTACACTGCACAACTATCAAGAGAAGGGGATATAAGCTCCTACCTGTCCCAAATCCCATCACTGCTTCACTGTGGGGATGCTACATCCAGGACTGGTGACACCAAGAACATGTGGAGCCTTTTCCCCAAGAATCTCCTGGCTAATAGAAGAAGACAAGGATGAAAGAGGAAAACAGGCTTCAGAAGCAGGATGCAAACACCTGGATGTTGAGCACTGAGCTGCACTGTCAGACTCATCTGTCCATGAATCTGCCCGATCTCCTGGGGTGAGCTGGCTCGGGGGACACCTCCTTCCCATCCCACCATGAGCCCTCCCTTCTCAACCAGAGCTCTATACTAGAGCTCAAGCTGAAGATGCTGGGGGCAAGGGACTCATATCCAGCCTTCTCCCTTGGGTAAGCTGGAGCAGAAAGGAGCCACCCTGGCTCTTGAGAGCCAGCTCCCTTGAGGTGCTGATGGGCAGAGCTGGGAGCCTGGCCAGGGGCTGCGTGCGCCAGATGCATGCTCCATCCCCTACCCTGGGCTCTGTGTCTGACTCGCCTCCCCCAGTCACAGCATCACCTGCCTGTTTATACGAGAGATTTGAAAGCTGTTACCTCCAACTCTTTTTATACCTTGGTCTAATCTAGATACTGTTAATGATATTTACTTTCAAGACACTCACCTTAGATTGGCTTTTCAACATCTAAATTAAGCGTTCCATCCCAGTCTTTGATATCATGACGGCACTTCAGCTACCTTTGATCATATCTACTAAGTATTCTCATTAGTAATCAACATTACTTACTTAAAATAAACACATGTTTTCTTGAAGCTTTGTGGTTACACTTAATCAGCCGCAAAAATTCCCCTTAAGATGGTTTGTATCATTCAAGGGCATTTGCGTTCATAACCCTGTAAATAGTTGTTGTTTTCCCTGAGCTCTCCCATATGCTCTCTGCCGAGATCTGACTTTCCATTGAAATGATTTGGTAACTGTAACATCCCCGCTGACTAAACCATGGCTCAATACTGCCATGTAAACTGAATCACAGGGAGAATCACTGTTGGCAAACTCCATCTTTCCCATCCAGGACTGCTGGCTTTGGCAGAGGGCAGGAAACAGCTCGTGTGGTGCTGAGCGTGACCCCTGATTTCCCAGCAGTGGCAAAAACCACCCAAGTCACAGCAATGCTTTTAAGAGAGATAACTGGTGGTGATCTGGATGGGAAGCAGGTACCACTGGGTTTGTACAGTGCCTGTGCCCTCAGGCTGTGCCATAGGGTTTAGAGGACAAAGGTCCTTACAATAAGGGTCCCTCTGACATGCAGAAAATGGTGAGAAGCTTGTAAGTTTTGGGTAGGATGTGTGACTCAGCTGTTATTGCTGCACTGTGAGCACATAAACCGTGCCTGGCTCAGGGTCCTACATCGACACACTTCACATTGCTAATGAGCAGCTTCTGTATGAGCAGCCCTGACTCACCCTTGCCTACATCTGAGGGAGCCTCCACGAGAGGCAAATAGCTGCCTCACTTCTTCCCTCACCTATGAATGTGTCCCCATGTCTCCTTCCACTTCCTTCCTCATGTTCCCCCTCTGTTCCTTGCCTCTTCCCTTGGAAGCCTCATCCTGGTGTCTCACATCTTGGGGTGGCCCTAGATCTCCCAAATCCATCAGCAGTCTCTCATGGCATGGGATGGCAGAGAAGACAGTTACAGTGACGATAGACTCCCATCAAGATTTCTCCAGCCCACCTGTCTCTAATGGGAGACGACCATACCACCTCCCTGCCCGATAGGTACAGAGGGATTAACTACACAAAACCCCCTGCAGGGGTTGGATTTTGCAGGGTCTAAATCTTTCCTGCTGATGATAATGCTTCCTCTGGCTTCACCCCATCCCCTTCACCCTTTGATGTCAACTGGAAGCACTAGGTCTAAAACAGCCACTGCTTTTGATTAGACCTAATTAGTCCCTAAAGCCCTCTTAAATCTCATTTTAAAAGAGGACCATTCAGCAGATCCAGAGGTAAGAAAGCCCTGTCTGAAAGCAACGTTAAGGGGTCTTCAATCAAAAGGAGGGAGAGTGCTTGCTAGGTAATTCAAGACAGATAGATTTGTGGCCTGCTCTCACAGGACTGGCTCATACAGACTGGGCAGGAGGGCAGGCAGCATCCCTCACAGTTGGAGACAACCCAAACCCATGGCTTCTTCTCCATGGGGCATTCTCTAGTGTTTGGGATCCCTTGTGTCCCCACTGAGATGATGTCTTCTGGTGGGGGCTGGAGACATCATCAAGGTGAAGAAGAGGAAAGAGTCCAAAGGCTCTGGCAGTCCAGTGCATCTGGTTTGACTCTCAATAGCAATGTTTTTCTAACCACCTGAATTTTAAGACATGTGTTGAATCAATTTGTTGAATCAATATCTCCTGAGGGCCCTCCCTTGGTTGGGGAAAGGAGACCATCACCCTCTTCATCCAAATCATCTCCCACTAGCACAAAAGGAATGAACACAGCCAGGTCTGAATGATTAGGTCTTCAGTTTCAAAAGACACCATGGGGACAAAATCCAGTTTATCATATGCTCCCATTCCACTAAACTCCACTGCTCCTTGCTGCTCCATTCCCATCCAATCTCATTTGTGAGGCTCAAGAGTTGGAAATGGGATATTCCCCAGTCTGGGCCTTTGCCTCAGCCACACGAACAACCTCCCGCCTTTAGGTCCAACTTTCTCTAGAAACCAGGCCCATGTCCAAATTAATTTTCTGTATGTGTTGTTGGAGTGATTAGATCTGCAAATCAACATAGCCACAAACTGAATAATGCACCAGCACCGAGCGCTGTCGGGGCAAAGCCCCAAGTTCCTCATCAAGTTCAGTCCTGCAGAGCCTGTAACTAATGATTTTTCTCACTTGGCCAGGAGTCAGAGCTCTGTCTCTCACATGCACACACAAACATTGTACGTGTGCCTCGTTAGCATAGTGTAATCTGCAGATAAAAGGAAGGAGAGCCACACACCAACGATGGGACACTCAGGTGACACCTCGCCCTCAGCTGAGATTCTGAGACCAGGAAAAACAGCAGGATGTTGGGACAAGCATTCCCCAACGCAGCTCCACTCATGTTGTGTCTCTTTCCCTTCTCCCTTGCTGGGATCATCTGCAGGTGTCTTTTTTGTCCTGCTATTGAGAGCTGGCCCAAAGCCCACAGATGAAACCCAAGGATCAGTTCAGTAGACTAGGAGGTCCCATATCTGGACACCCCCCTGGCCACATGGTCATGGAAGTAGAGGGTGATGGTAGCTCCCAGGTACTCCCCAAGTGACACCCGGTTGGATCCGGGAAGAAGAAATACAAGGGAGATCCAGCTACAAGATGACTTCTGCAAGCATGCACTGGTCCCCAAGGTTTCTTCTCCCATGGCCCACAGCCTTTCAGTCCAGAGATGTATCCCTGTTTGGAACACACACGGTCTGCTGGTGGGGCACAGGGATGCCCTGCAGTGGGAAAGCTAGCACACAGCTTTGGGCTCTGGCCTGCAGTCATCCTCCAGCAGCCACAGTGATGGTATCACATGCATGAGCTCTCCAGCAGCCTGGTGGGAGGCAGAGAGCTCAGACTAAAGAAAGGAAGGATGCTTATCTCCTAACTTATTTCCTAGAAGCCACCTCTGACACATCTACAGTCCACAGCAAGAAACAGGATCCCCCAGAGGATCCTGTGCTCCATTTTCTGCGATACATCTCAGGGCAGGTAGGTTGAGTCGCCCTATGGACATGGGTATTTTTCTCTGCTCTCTACTGAAGGAGCCCAGAGCAAAGTGCAACCAGGGTGACATTTGCATCACTCACCAGTCAGTCTCTGCAGCATTGACTTCGAGCTGAGCAGGAACCTCAGCCACCTTTCTAGTTAGCAAAGGCCTTCTGGATCTAAAATTCACTCAGTCTGCTTGCAACTGCTTCAAGACAAGATGAACTGCACCCTCAATTTCCCTGGCTGTGCAGATTAGATCTCCATCAACTATAAAGGGAGTATAGTGAGACCTCTGGGCCTTTTTCCTGTCTGCATTTAGTTGTATAGTTCCCACTCCGGTGGCTGAAGCTGGGAAGATAAGGATTTACAGTAATGGAGAAGAAGCTGGGTAGGTGCAGCTGGAATAAGGAGAAATATCAGCAAAATGGGCTTCTGGGTTAGGAAACTGATCTGCCCCATGGGAAAGTCCCTGCTTGGATGTGATCTGTGCTGGTGACTGCTGAGGGCAGAGAAGACCTTCAGTGATAGATGCCAGCTCCCAGTACAGGGTCCCACCCAAATCCAGCCTGCCTCCAGGGTGAGTGGCGTGCGCCTGGGCTCTCTCAGCACTGTCATGCACTGACATAGTGAGACAGGTAATTTCTGGCTTTAGCCTGACACAGCTGACCTACCATTGCATCAACTCAACTCAAGCCATCAGTGCCAACCCAAGGGAAATGTAATTTGTCAGGACTATTACAGCATTTTCTGGAGAAGCATCTTTGTGAGTGGCCTGATATCTCTGTGTTGCAAACACGTGACATTTAATGCAAAGCACAGCAGCAAACCTTGTCTTGCAGTGCAAAACAGGATGCTTTTTTGCTCAGCTATAGCTTTAGCTTTGTTTCCCTGTCCTATTGTCCCCTCTGTTATCCTGTTCATTCAATTTCCTTATGATAAAATCATCGTTTATCCATGTTACCCTTTATTCTTGGTTGTCAGTCAGGTGTGAAAACTGTAGAGGGGATTATTCTTTATATTAGACATCCTAAACAGACTGGGATGTCCTAATCTGACACCAGCAGGAATAGGTCTACCTCCATCAATCCTTTCCACATCACATGAGCTGGCTCACTGAGGAGACCCTCAGTGCTACTGTTTCTATTGTGGTACTTCTAAACGCACTCCTTTAAGGTCCTTTCAAAGGATAGTAGCATTAGCCTTGAGAAGGAGCTTATATGGTTAAGCCCTGGCCTATCCATATATACCTTGCCCCCTTCCTAGTGACCAGCAGTGACTCATCCAGCTGAACATTAACCTGGCAGGGCTTGGTCCCAGCTGAGTCAAAAAAGGTTGTTCCTACAAGGTTAGGATCTTAGGGGGTGAAAACATGACCCATGCACCAATACAACATGCCACCTGTGCCAGATGATGGGAGAGGAGCAACATCACCCTGAGTGTGAAAGAATGTACCTACAAATATCACTTCATGGATTTACCTTGGAGCCTCTGTCATTGCAGACAATCACCCTACCTCACATCCCAACCAGTTGCTGCCACACAGAAAAGGTTTGGGGTGAAGTCACCCCCAGGAGAGGAGAAGCCAAGAGGAATTTTGCTCCATCCTGGCTGTGAGCTGTACACATGGCCAGAGGAGGGACATCCTGGGCTCCCCAGGTAACCACCCAGCAGAGACCATCCACCCCTTCCCAGTGCATCAATCACCACTCAGCAGAGATCATCCACACATTCCCCTTGCATCCATCAGCCACCATTCTGCTGCAGGAACTTGCTGTGGACCTTTTCCTTTTTCCATGGTTTTCTTTGGGAAGCAAAGCTAAAGAGCTGGTGAGACAGAAGCAGAGCATCCAAGATCCTGAGAAGGGCACAGCTTGCACCCACTGCTCAGTTTCAGAGCCTTCAAAGACAACAGGTCAAAATCAGTGTCCTGCCAGTGGCAGGTCTTGTCCAGAATTTATGAAGGAGAAACCCTCTCAGGTAGAATCTGAGCAGTGTCAGGGATATGTCCTCGAGGCCCCAGTGTGCAGGAAGGTATGAGGCTGATGGTCCCCAGCTGGATCCTAACACAAGGGACTTAGTGTGGGAGATGCTGCCCCGGGCTGGTCTTTGCCACCCACTCACCGAGCATCTCCCAATACCCCACCACACACCTTCTCCTTGCAATGCCTTTGCTCCTCAGCGAGATCAAAAGGCATCCAACCCACTGATCGCTCGGTTTTGTGTCGAAAGTCTCCTTGATTACCTCACCATTAGCTGCACCTATTAAACAAAATCCTAAAGGTTTTACACAAAGCTGAGGTTTCAGATGAGAGGGCGAAGGAATGACTCAGTGCCTTTAAACGCCAAAGTCTTCTCCTCCGTCCTGTTTGTACAGCACCTAGCACGAGGGGTCCAGGTGCACGCCTAGGGCTCTGAAACACCGCCACAATTAAATAAGTAGTGTAATAGCAGCTGTACTCCCACCAGCACGGTTTTATTTTATTATTTAAATATTCAGTTACGCTGGGTAGCACCTCTGGGAGATAAGTTTACTTCAGTGAGGTGGATAATGACCCCCCGCTGGCCACTGGCAGCCACTGCTGCAGCACGGGCACAGCCAGGAGTCCATCGGCACGTGCCAGCACCCAAAGAAGCATCCCTGATGCTGGTGAAATCAAGGATGGAGCAGAAGGCAGCAGCCCCAGGGTCCTGTGGTTCCCTGAGAGCTGGGGCAGAGCTGGGCAAGGGGGTTTTCAGCTGATATTAGAAGCTTATAGGGCCAATAAAAGTGGCGAGAGCCCATCTTGGGACTCGGCTGACTGAGACCCCAGTGGTCATCTGGGGACAGTGGTCACAGCAATGTCACCTGGAGCGGGGTGCAGGTGAAGAGGAGCAGGGATTAGCACAGAAACTGTCTTCTCCTCCCTTTCCATGTGGAGAATCAGCAACAGACCCCGAATTTCAACCCTAAAAAAAAGAGTCGATACAAAACAAGCAGTGCAGCGGTTTGGCAGCACAGCCTGAGGTTTGGGCTGATGATCATTGACTCGCTGTTGGACACTGAACCCAATGGGAAGGCAACCTCCAGGTGGACAGGTCTCCACGGGGCACCTTGGAAATTCTCTGCCCAGCTCCCGGCCCCCATGGAACCCACGGCCGGCTCCCAGAACTGATGGAGCTCCTGGAAAGCAGTTTGCCCTCAGCCTGATGCTTCTCCTGCCAGGTCCAGATTAGCTGTGGTGGGAACCACCTGCTTCTATCGCAGAAGAAATAGTGCCATCTGCTGACATTCACAGCTCTGTTCCTCGAAAGCGAGGGGCGGGTGCTTATCTCCCTCATGTGATGGGTGTTTGGGGTCATGCCAGCCTGAGAGGCACCCACACAGGGCCATGCTGGTGGGGCAACCCCACAAGTGATCCACACATAGGGCTGGGGCTGGCGGGCAGCCCGAGACCCCCACGGACATTCACGGTGGCCCTGTGGTCAGGACAGGCTCCCTGGAGCAGATGCAGACCTTAAGCACCTTCGGGAGAAGAGATGGAGGGGAAAGTGCTGGTCACTGTCACCCAACAGGGTTTAATCACTTTATCTTCTTCACTGTAATTAATGAACACAGTGAAATGCCTCCAACACACTGCTCTTCAAGGGACATCACCCATCTCACATAATTCCTTAGTATATGTTTTTCATCACTGATTTCTGGTCCTATTTCCTCTGATCTTATGGGGTGCTGGAGTTACTGGGACTCCCGAAGGAATTACTGGAAAACACTCCCTGGCTGGTATGGTTAGGGCTGAGATTTTTTTTTTTTTTTTNCCCAGTTTCACAAAATCCTCAGCTCCTGTACAAATACTTGAGAGATAACTGCATGATGGTCCCTGCATGAGTTCCAGATCAGACATAAGGAAGAGATTTTTTACAATGAGGGTGGTGAGGCACTGGCACATGTTGCCCAGAGAGGTGGTGGATACCCCATCCCTAGAAATATTCAGGGCAGGATGGACAGGGCTCTGAGCAACTTGATCTAGTTGGAGACGAGGCGGTGTTTGACCAGACGACCTTTAAAAGTCTTTTCCAACACGGCCTATTCTATGATTCTGATATAATTTTATAGACTGCGTAGATTGGTTATATGCTATGCAGGGACCATGGCAGAAGATGCCACTGGTCTTAGGCAACGTCAAGGCAAAAGTCACTGCTCATGTCTAAAACTGCTGGAAGAAACTCTTCTCTGGGAGCATCTCTTCCCACACAGGGAGGCACCAGGACCCCAGGATGGGGGAAGGCTGTGACAAGGGGATGATCCCACCCCATCAACTCCCCAGGGACACACAAGCCACAGACCGGGTTGAAATGAGAACCTGGTGGAGCTCAGCCTGGGAATAGCCCGTGGAAAGCAAAGCTGCTGATTTTCTGATTTTCCAAGCTGACCTACCAATAGCAAAACCATCAAAGTGAGAGACACATTCCTGAGGTCTGACCCAGCATGGTGAAGTCAAGGAAAGATTCTCACTGAACTCAACAGACACTGGACTGCAACCACAACACTTACACAGAGCCAAGATTTATGAATTATTTTCCCCCATGGTTTTAGTCAAGACTTCATCCCACTGGGACTGTCTCATCCTGCAACAAGAAGTCAAATTTATTGTACAGAGTCATTTTAACACAATAGATAATCAATAGATAATGTATAGTTAGAAACACTACCGTGTTTCTATATATATAAAACAGATATATATTTTATATACATACAAATAACCTCTTAAATGAGAGGCCAGCATAAAACAAAAAGAGTAAACACTGTAATAATTTTAATTATGCAACACATTCTGCCTAACATATTAATTTTTAATGGCAGTCATTTTAATAGCTCTAAGGCCCTGAATTAGTCCAATATGTTCTTAACTATGTTCACTTTAAATACAAATGCTAACAACTTTTCCAGAGGGTCCAGCAGGCTGGATGAGCTTGCTGCACCCCAGCATATTCTCCTTAACATGTTTACTTTTAATAACAGGTTTAATGATGCACTCGGGGCCTAATAACCACATTTAGTCACAAAGAGAAAAACCAGCTACAAAATACTTTCTCTAAAAACTAGGCTACAGGGGATTGCTGTGCTATTTCAAAGCCACACCAGCCATCCTTTAATGTGCCTGTATGTGTTTTGGCTCTGCCTCCATCCTTGGTGGGGACCCTGGCCACGGATGAGCAGAGCTGAGCTGATTTTTGGAACTGATTTTGGGGTGACCTGGAGACCCTGTGCAGCATCCAAGCTGTTCGGAGTAAAGTACCACCGCCAAAAGTGGCCTCGCCTCCTCCACCCGCGATGCTCAGTTGTGGATTTGGGGAAAAATACAGGGCAAGTTTCAAAGGAAGGTGTTCCTGGGCTTCAGGAGAGGCATCCTGGGGCTCTCACTGACATTGCCGGCAGAGACGTGCCAAAGGGAACGTGTTTGAAAAGTTACGCCCACCATCCGTTAAAAAAAAACACAACAAAACACAAAAAAATACATACAATAACAACAACAAAAGCCCAACTCCTACCTTTAGCTTTATGAGAGTTAGAAATACAACCAAATTAAGAAGCAGACGACCACTGCTCTCTCCTTTCATGCCCAGATCAACCCATTGCCCTGTGCCTGCAGCCCCAGCCAGCCCCACTTGTGTCTCACACCTGCTGGCTGTGGCTGGGGGCAGGCAAGCAGGACCCCCAAGCACAACCAGCCCAGCAGAGAGGTGTTTTCAGCTCCCCAAAAGAAAGGTTCACCCTTCATTGTGGCTGGCAGGGCTTCTCTCCCTGGTTGTGTCCAGACCTGTAAAATCTCACACGCTGGGGAGATGCTCGGAGCCATCTCCATGATCTGTGGGTGTAGGACCAGCCCAACCCATCCCTCTCCATCCACAGTTTGAAGGATCACCCCATGGGGTGTCACAGATGTCCCCAACATGTGGCAGGCCCACAACAGCATGCACTGGCACGGCTGGAGCAACACCCTTCTCCCTCCGTGCAGGAACACACCCGGGGTGTGCATCTTACACCAAAAAAGCCCTATGCTTTGCCCTAAATATAACCGTGGCAGACTTTGCCAGGCTTCAGCTCCACTTGCATAAAAACACTTGCAAGGCTTGAACCAGCTCTGGTTTGTCTATCTTCTGCCTCAGGGCCTGAGAGGAACAGAAGGGTGGAATCCAATAGTATGTTATGTATAAAAAGATTATGCCAAAGATAACCTTATTGCTAATAATAAACCCTGGAATCCGATCCTGTGAATAGGCCCTATTGAACGCTTGAACACAGGCATTCCTCGGTTAGGTTTTTCTGCCTACAAATATTTCACCTGAGTCTTTAAATACTAATCACAGAATTCAGACGAAGGGTTTTTTATCTTCAAAGTGCTGCAGAAAAAAAAATTAAAATTAATTCATTAATCAAATATAATTAAAGGGCATAAAATATGCTTTTCTCCGGTGCAGGGAGCCAACCAAAGCAGCATGAAGCCATTGCAGGGACTCCAAGCATCTTTCCCACCGCAAACGTGATTTTCCCGGAGCGGCGCCTAGGCAGTAGCCGTGCTTGTTCCCAGCAGCTCTGCTCAAGCTGTCTTCCTGACATGTGTTAGGCTGTATGTCTGCCACGCAGGAAATAGGGTTTGAAGCTCACAGCCAGGAGCAAAAGCTGAGATTGAGGCTTTAATGAAGCTGGGATTGAGTGGCTAGGGTGGTTCAGTGAAGCAGTAAATGCAAACACATTATCACCTGAGAACTTGCTCCAATTTCACACCAATTAACTAGGAATGAGAGAGGAGGGCTGGGGCTGGCTGCAGAGATGGTTGATAATCCTGTGAATGGGCAGAAATGGCTCGAACGCCAACGCGCTTGTGCCAAAACGAGTTTGTTAGATAACGCCAGTCCCGGCAATTTCGTCTAGGGGAGGGAGCATGTCATTACTGGAGCTGCTTTTATTAGCAAATATTAAAAACATTTCCCGAACTACAGATGCCCACGAGGGAAGCACGAGTGGAAAAAGTAATAAAGCAATAGATGATTACTTTATTTCTCTGCCAAATGCATCGTATCACAGGGGAAGGGGTAAAAGGGGAGGGGGGAGGGATGGAATGTGAAGGACTGTTGGGAAAAAGTCGGCAGCTCATGGAGGGGAATATCCCATTCTCAAGAAGACCCGGAGAATCCTCAACTATGGATTTCGGGTGGGTTTGTCTTCTAATCCACTGCCAGCAGACGTAGGTCTGAACAGGTCCCCAAAACTCACCTTGGCAGCAGCGATGGGGCCCATCATTGTCCTCTCCACCTGCACCCGGGAGCCACTTCACCTTCACTATATTATAATGTTTGAGTTATTCCCAATTTTTTCCCTGCTGGGATTATTTCCATTTTAGGAGTTAGGGTGGAAAAACGGCAGCATCTTAGGGGAAGTGCGATTAAATGGACTTTTACCCATTTAATAAATAAATTACTGACTGAATACTAAAACAAATCACCCCCCCAGTGTGCCAGGCCCCCCCTCACCCCTTCAGTAACTGGGTTTCAATGCCTGTGAGTGACCAGCCTGATCCCTCAAACCACAACAACCACGAGAAAACCTGTAACTAAAGCAATTTCTTGTATTTAGATGAAGCCTTGTTTTCATTTTAAAATGCACCAGTGATAAAGAGATTACTGCAAAGGCCAAGGTAAGAACCGCTCGCTGGGTTTCATCGAGCTGGGGAAGAACTCAAGAAAAACCCTGTGTGAGTGGTTAACCCTGTGCCCTAAAAGGGGTCCTCAGTGCTGCCACAGCTCTTCTGAGGGAAGGCGGCATCTGGGAAGTTGTGCTGTTGCTGAGAGCCACCTGCCCCGCTCTCCAGTAGGAAGCTCCAACAAAATAATTGCAAAAAAGGTGCAAACAGAGGAAAAGCAGTCACTGTGCTCCTCTCACTCAATATTGAATTACTCCAGGCTATTGGAGGGACTGAGATATCTCTCTTCCAAATCAGGAAAGTGTTTTCTCTGATGATGGAGGATGGATAGCCAGTGTGGGACGAGGATAAAACACTATACACAAAAATAAATTCAAGTATGGTCCACCTCACTAAAAGCCAAGGAGAGTCCTGGGGCTGGCTGCTGCTGCTGCCTCATCTCTGAGCAAGAGGAGCCCTGGGTTCTTACTGCTCCACGGTGAGCATGACTTTCAGTTTCCTTCTCATTTCAGGTGTGCATTCCCTTCTGAGCAGGCTTAGGAAGATGGAAAAAGCTGTAGCTTAAATAAGCAAGGGGCAGCAACTGTCAAACCAGATGCTGGGGGTTTCTTTCCCCCGGGGTGCAGGGGGACACCTTGTTCCCGGCTGTTCCAGCCATGGGAAGTGGGAATCTGTGGACCTTCCCTCCCTGTGGCATGCAAACCACTCTCCCAAGCAGGAAAATCGCTTCCAAGCGGCAGATCTCCTGCACCGTACACAACGGTGCGCCCAAGCCCCGCTGCAAATCCACAGGGCTCTTCCTGTCCGCGCTCTCCAGCCTGTAATTATCTTAAAGGCAACAATTAAAACTATTGAAACACATGTGATGGGTTTAGGGAGCATAGCTTGGCTAATCCCCACAAGCATCCCAGAGGAGCGGAAGCAAGGAGTTCCCAGGATGCTGGTGCTTTGCTGGGCAGGTAGGGACCAAAGGGAGCCGCAGGGGACCAAGCTCTGGGTGAGGAGGTGGCAGCAGCCCGGTCCTCAGGCAGCGTGGGACCCCGGGAGTCATCCACGTGGCAGTGAGCGGGCTGGTGCCTGCGTGATACCCGCTAGAGTCACACGGAAAGTCAGTGACAGAAGAGGTCCATCCCCACAACCCACTCCTTTGGTTAAAGATCTGACTGTAAACTTTAATGTCATCTTCCTTTTTCCATGTCAGTCCAGGACCTACAACAGTGAGTCCTGCTCCATTCCCTATGTCAGATACCAAAATAATGCCATGTTCAGACACAGCCCCTTCTGCCTACCCCATCCTTTACTTCAGCTTCCTGCTGCTGTTTCATATTAATGCGTAAAAGGCTCTGCAAATATCTGTGATGTTTTATTCAAGGAGTTCCAAAGCAAGATCAAAGAGATGATTAGTGAAGAATTGCATGAAATATCACTGTCCTCCTCACTTTTTAATTTATTTGTATTCCAGAAATGATTATTTTTGTTATTTTTCTGAAAGCATCACCCTTCTGGAGCGACATGCAATTTTCTACTCTTTCTTTAAGAAATGGTTTCTAACCTGCCCTAAAAATGCCGAATCAGCTTTGGGAGCCTGAAAATGCAGGGAACTACAGTGCTAGAAAGAGAACACAAACTCTTTGTTCTCAGTATCTCGTGATCTTAAAGTGCTCGGGGTGATCTGAGGAGTGTCAGGGCAAGGACAGAGCCACACAGGGCAGCCACTGGCTCTTCTCTTTTCCATCCATCTTGCTCCAGCAAGGCAACACTTTCGGTCACCTTTTTTTGTGATACAGTGTTTTAAAGATTTCTAAATTTTCCAAAATTTCTAAATATGCTTCTTTTCCCAATACTCAAACACCATTTTAACCATTTGGATTGAAAGTGAGTCATTTTGCCTTTTAAATACCTGGTTTAGAGTTCATTTTCTTAAAAAAGAAAAAAAATTCTGCTCAAGAGTGGCTCATTTTTGCCGGGCAAAAAAAAAGTTTGTTACAGTCCAAACAAATTCAAATTCCCTTTCAATTAAGTATTTAATTTCTGAATGCTTAATTTTATTGTTTTTTTAGATAGCCCCAGGGATGCTCCAGGCTCTGCACTCCCCTTACTGAGGAAGGAGCCTACAGAGAGTCCCAGATCCCCTTCCATGTTCCCAACTCCCTGGGGGTACCTGTCCACCTACGTCAAAATCACAGGACAGACAAAACCCCGGGGCTAGAAGGGGCAGGAAAACCCATGGCAAATCCAATCTTGGGTTGATAGGACCTCAAAAAAGGCTGTGTCTGCTTTATGAAATATGTGAAGAGTTATGAAGGCAGAGGACCATCACTTGGGGTGCCCAAAGTGCTGTGCTGCTCCAAATTGAGGACCCCATCTCTGTATTTATTAGACAAATTCTACAGATCTCAGGTTGCATATGACATGAATGCATAATTAAATGTTTCCATTCACAGAAAGACATTTGTGCAGCTGTTGAACGCGCTCCCCACTGTCTCTGCCGTGCAAAAAGCTCTTCACTGACTCCACCTGTCGGGAACTGGGTCCAGCTACAGGCTGACATGTGGAATTGGAGTGACTGACAGGAGCTGCCTCCCTTCCCCACACCCTCCATAGCAACTGTGGGGCAGAAACTTTTCTCTCATGGCCCACCTCTGACCAAGGCATTCTCCAAGCGAGCTGCATCTTCCCCCGCCACTCAAAAGTTGCACAGCAGACGGCCAGTGTCTCTTCATGTATTTATTGATTAACAGCAGCATTTTAGACAAGTGAAGACCAGTTGCCTTTGAGGGCAGAAATAACGTCACATGTCATTCAGTGTTGCAGGCATATGACAAGTTTTATTTGTGGGTTGCTTTCTGTCATGTGACCATCTGACATTTTATTTGCATTTCTAGAGGGTTTTAATCCTGAGTTTCTATTTTAAGCCAGGAAAGGGAGAGGGCAGCAGGGCTAGTGGGAGCTCAGGTTTCCCCAGGATGCACACCCTGAGCTGGAGATTAATATTGACCACAGGAGCAGCACAGGGATGTGGATTTACAGCAGTGCCTGGTTTTTCACAGCAAGAGTGAAAAAAATTGGAGACCAAGAAGCAAGTGAGAGGGATGGGCTCAATCCTCAGATCAAGATGTTCATAAGCCAGCAAGTTTCTGGGCATAATGAACATGGTAAAGTGATGTTCAGCAGCCTGTGTAGCACCAGAGATCAAACAAAGTGATCTCCTCTGCTTTTAAAATGTATGAAGCTGCAAGATCTTAAGGGCAAATAAACTTACTTTGATTGCAGGGCTGGAATCTTGGAAGTCACATTCCTTTAGTTTCCTTGAGCTGGTTGCTTTCCCTATGAAGTACATGGTGAGTTTTCAGTGGAAACTGGTTTTGCCTCATTTTCCACTTCTCTCCTGTTACAAGGAAAGAAGTGCCGAACTCGGGAGGCTTGCCTGCCTCTTTCTATGCAGACAGAAAGGGCTGGGTGTCTGTGTTTAATTACAGCCTGAAAGAACTGCATTTAAAAGACAACAGCAAGCTACTTAATTAATACTTATCATTAACACACATAGGAATGCCTAGCAGCAAATTGCAACAACAAAGCAACTCCTTTTTTTTTTTTTTCCTTACACTTTGGATAAATTATTTTTTTAAAAAAATAAGTTTTTATAGAATGAGAGTACTGGGACAGTAAGTATCACTCTAAGAGAGCAGAGATCTTTAAGAGCAGGTTTCTCAACCTCCAGTTTTTCAATCTCCAACCATCCTGTCCAAAAAGCTTATCTTCATTCATCCATCTATCTGTCTCTCTATCTGAGCATTTACACTGGGCCCATCCCCATGTCTGAGCACCTACTTGTCTTCATACCTGTCCATAAATTACATGGAGCCCCTGGGGCATTATAAATAATAATTCAACTCCCAAACCTTCAGAACACTGTTTTAAAGCATTGGCTTATAATTCACAGATGGCTACAGGACAGTAAGTTGCTTTGGTACATAGGAGTTATTAAGTACAAACTCCAGCTGAGCCAAGACCCTATTCCTCTATCCCAACTCATTGCATTTCCAACCCAACACATTGCATCTCTATCCCAAGACCTTACTTTCTCCTTGAGGAGTCAGGAACATGTCCCAGCCTTGTCCCTCAGTGTGACTGATGTCCTGACCTCTGGGTGTCCCTTGGGTCCCTATGGAATATGTTTACTGGCTCATGGGCGTTACTGTCTCCTCAATCACATATGCCATAACTGCTTGTGGTGAAGCACCTGAAATTGGAATTTTTGCTGGGAAAAAGCATGAGCAGTGAGATGAATTATTTGATAAATCTGTTCTGTGATCAGCTCTGGAAGGTGCAGAACTAATGTATCATTAACTCTTGGGAGCATGTCAAGCTGCCAGAGTCCACAGCCACCCATCAGTGTCAGGTGAGGAGGTATCGCCCTTCTGTGTGACTTTCCTCCCCCCATTTTCCATAAAATCAAGCTGACCTCCCTCTCAGCCAGAGACCTGAGGATGAGTGCAGAGACCCGAGCACCTGTTCTGAGGACAGTGGGAGCTCCCAGTGTGAGTGGCCACAGATGCTATGGTCCCTGAGCAGGTGGTGGGACACTCCATGCCCGTGGGGCCAGGTTCATTCCCATATCCTGGGCACTACGTGGCACAGGTAGCTGTGCATTGCCCTCTGAAGGAGTGCAGCACCCCTGCAAGCCAAGCCTGTCTGTGCTACCTCTGCCTTGGCTCCAGGCATGGAACAGGCTTTTCCTGCTGTCCTTCTGCCCCAGAGATCGCAGAGAGAGTTTTCATAGTGTCCTGCCCCTAAAAAAATCTGGTTTGGGCTGGGGGAGAAGCAGCATCCTCACCCCATAGGGGTATCCTGAGGGATGACTGAGAATTAAACTCTTTTTCACCTTGCTATGCGCCCAGACCCTTTACCCATCCTACTGCTTCAGGGCACTGGGATGGGAGCATGGAATGTATTTGTCACGTTTCCTGCTTGCAAAACACCAGGATTTTGGCAGGTTGCAAGTCCAGGGCCACTCACCCCATCCCTCTCGCTGTTCCCCAGAGAGGGGTCTGGGTCTGGCCCCTTGCCCTCCTGTGCCCTCTTCCTACTCTGGTCCCAACCAGACATCCAGATTTGCAACCTCTCGCTTGGATGTGGAACTGGGTGCAATTTCAGGCCTCTCCCCTCTCACAGGGTGTCTTAAGCTATGATTAAGAGCTAAATTACAACTGGGCAGCTGTCCTCAGCCAAGAACCACAAGATTTGGGGAGGCAGCTATTAAAGGTGGTAGAGTCCACTGAGCGTAACATCTTGATCAGTGAAAGGGGAAGTCAATTGTGGGGTCAAATGGGAGCAGGGGGTTTCTCACTGGCAATCAGTGAGCGCTGCACTACCCCCAGTGCAAAGCCAATCCTTCGAGCCAGGGTTTTTCATGAGGATGAGGCTATGCTGCTGCATAAATAAGAGATATTCTCCTGGTTTGGCTCCTAAAGAAGGGTGAATGATAGCCTTGTGAAAGACCATTCCTAGACCCCACCACCATTTTCCTCCCAGCTGCTCCATCCATGCAAGATATGAGCATTGAAAACATCCAAGTGCTGTGGGTTTTTGCATCATTTTCAACTTAGCTGTTTCCCTCACCCCGTTAATTGGGATTGGGCAGCCTCAGCCCCCACCCTGGAGGAGGCTCCGTTCCCTCCTCTCCTGCAGGGTTTCAGTGGGATGGAAGGAGGTGGCAAGGGGCCAGAGGCATCTGAGGAAAAGGCTGCCTGGATGCCAGCAAGGCAGCTTGCAGCCCAGGCAAAGCTTCACATTCTTCCTGCACATTCTGCAACATCCCAAGCTGAATCACTTCACAGAATTTACTTTTACCCTGTTAAATGCCACTAAACCTTCAAATTAATCCTCCCATTACAGGACTTCCTTTGATGTCAGAGGGGGAATTTTTTTGATGGCAAAGGGGGATTTTTCCCCCCTGGTATAATTATTCCTATTTTTCTTCCCCCTTTTTTAGGCACAAGAGATTCCTGCCAGATGCATGACTTGTGGAGGCAGCTCCCACACAAGGTATTTATATATTTATATGTATATGGGATGGGAACGTGGTATTGAAAGACCTGAAGTTTCAGGCAGAGGATAAAGGGAATTTCCCACTTCCTACTTGCTACAGTGGAAGTTCCCCGGGAAGATTCTGCAGCAGGACTAGGATCAAAAGCTGCAAGATACAGCACTGGAAAGTAGTTCTTTAAGATAAGCATGTCCATGGGAAACATCTGCTACTTGACCCTTATTGAGGAAGTTTCAATGCCTAGGAATGATCCCTGCCACTGCTTAAATTACAGGGATGGGAAAGCAGATCTGATCCAGTCTTGCATGTGTTTCCCATTGAACATTACACTGGGTACTACTGGGATCACTGGGCTGAAGATTCCAGCACAGAGCCAGAATCACTGGATAATGCTCAAGAAACAGGCAACTGTGGATAGTGCTAAGGAAGCTTTCTGTAGCAGCTAGTAATGACAGTATAGGCAGGTTTACTAGAGCTTCATTCAGTTTTTATTATTAGGAAGAAGGGGATACAACTGCAGATTTCATTACTGAAAATGTTATTAAACAGTCCATGTAATTCAATAGGAAAGTGCATTCTTGCTAATAAATCATTGCATGGAGACTCCCAGTATAACACAGAGCTTTCCTTGGAATGGAGACTGAGCTCTGGGTAGCATTGGCCAGCCATGGCTGTGCCCAGTAGCTCAGGTCTGTGTGATTATCTGCCCAGTGGTCCCTCACTGCCCCAGGGGTGCTAATTGCCCCTCCCGTGCTTCCCACTGCTGTGCCACGGCTTCAATCCGCCCCTGGAGCACCTGTGCCCAGTCCTGCCCCCGCTCCAGGGGAGTGGATCTGGTCTCCATCACTGTTAGGGCAGTGATTTCAGGAGGGATCTGGGGGACCAGGCCGGCTCGGAGCACAGCATCCTGAAATTTGGCTGCAGAGGCTGGAGCTAAGCAACACCGGGGAGTGCTGGAAAGGAAAGAAAAGCAAGAAAACTTTGGATGTAAGCAAGCCCTGAGGTGGAGATGCTGCAGGAGCAAGACGATAGTGTTGCTCCAGTGCCCACCACCACCTTACCTGTCTGGCTGTGAGTAGTGGTAGTGAGCAGCCACAGCAGAGTGAGGGCACAGCAGGTACTGGTTCTCCTCCCAGCAGCGCCGCATGGCTCCAACAATGTCCTCGTCAGAGGCCGAGCACGACCGCAGGGTCTCAGAGAGCTGTGGGAAACAAGGAGGTTTGCGCAGGGAATCACCACCCTACTACATGTTCCCAGATGTGTCTGTGCCACAAGCACTCAGCAAAGCAGTTTGAACAGCTCTTCTTGCTTTTAATAACATCATTATTTAGTATTTATCTTGCTGCAAGGCCAGCAGGAGCAGGCACCAGGCAAAGGATGCTCAGCGCATGGGAATTTGGATGGGCCCTCTTGTAATTCAAATCTTTGGTTTTCTCTTGGATGTCTCTCTGCTTTGCGTCTGTGCTCCCATTTGCTGTGATTCAGCAAGGTTGATTTGCAGCACCAAAGTTATCAGACCCACTCCCAAATACTCAATTTGTGCCAGCATCCACTACATGATGCCTAAGTGCCTGGCCAAGGATGGGGTGGTTTCTGATCCTAACTAAATAATTGTAAGCATTTTTTAAATGAGTTTTGCAGAAAAGAAAGAGCTTTAAAAAATAAAAAAGGATTTTTAACATCTCCATGCACACACATTGATACAAAAGTTCTGTTCAGGCCTCAAGCTTAAAGTTTTGGTTGGAAACTCCCCACTGTGATTTTCTTCATTCTGAAAATGAGTTGAAAACAGTAATTCTCCTTACACACACACATACACAGTGTTGTGTGCGTGAGGAACTCACCTTTCTGTGCAAATCCTCCGGCAGCTTTAGGCTTTTCGATGCACTGAATTGCTCCATCAGTGTTTTTATCAGGAGGCTGTCACAGCCTGACAGCAGCCACAGGATCCTCTCCACATTGTAAGGCTCCTGGGATAACAAGGCAATAGGTGAGCAGTGGAAACTAAAGCATCCATCTCAGGGGGAGAGCATCTGTGTGGATTCTCTGATGCCTTATTAGGGTTGAGGTCCTACCATGGTTTTCCTAGGTGGAAGCTGGGGTGGGCTTTTTGTCTTCCCTTTGCTCATCTACATCCCAAGACAAGTCTTTGGGAACACGATGTCTTTTGGACCTCTGTCCTGTCGAAGCAGTCTGACAGTGACCATCAGATTAAAACAAAAAATGAAGGGATGACTGATGAACCAACAGTGTGACCACATCTGTATAATCACAGCAAGGAACCCAGGCTAATAACACACTGTGTATTGGAGAATCAGAAGTATCCAGCTGTTTACTCAGTGTTGTAGATGCTGTTATGAGTCACCCAGCTCCTGCATGGTTTAATGAGACATCGAGCTCCTTGCAGGGCTGGCCCATAATCTTTATGAGTTTACAGGGCACATACAGGGCCTGACTGGCCTGTATGGCTGTGCAACAATCAGTGTTGCAACACTGCAGCAGAAGTCTGTGCAAGACCATCCAGGAGGGTCCCAAACCAACTTCTCTTCCCCCATCTCATTCCTGCATGTTCACAAGCACCAAGAAACATTCATCTAGGTGATTTGACTGAGACACCTTGTATGGACAGACAGGACAAGGGGCACCAACCTACAGAGTCCTCATCACATCTCCTGGGTTCAAGTGCTGGGTTTGGATGAACTCTTACCTTTTAGCAGCTGACAGTGCCTGTGACCTTTTGTCTCTCTCCATCCTGTCCTACCTCGGCAAGTCATCAGGACTTACTCAGCCTTTTGTCCTTATCTGGGTGTCCTATGGCCCCAGTTTGGTCCTTCATCTTCCCACCATCATCTCTCAGAGACTTCAGCCTCTAATCTTCAATCTAGTCTGGGTGTTGCCTGCCCTTTGCTCTAGGCTGTCCCCTATTTTAGGGTGTCCTCTGCTTCCTGACCTGGCTGTTCTGAGAACCTACATGTCAGCATACCTAGACTTCAATGATCTGCTCCTGGAGGTGTCTCCAGCACTGTGCTCCTGGTATCCCTTCTCCTGTCCTTCTTTCTGCTGCTCCCATATCCTTCCCACAGGCTTTCGCTTCACGCTCCACTCATAACAACCTTTTGATTTCAACTACAGATCACTACATTGACATCAGTATGTTGAACTAGGCCAGGACACTGATGGCAAGTACTGGCCTAACCACCTAAGTAAGGCTTCTGCTTTTGTCCCATGCCAGCAGAGTTGTCCAGGAGAATGTTGGGGCCCAGTTTGAAGGATAGGTCATGCTGGGGACAAAGTTTTGGCATGTGGACATGAGCTGTGTGGTGCTTCCTGACCTCAGGGCCAGAGAACAGCCCCTGGTTGGCTTTAGGTGCTGCAAAGACATAATGCCTGCTGTGATTCTTCTGGGATTGTTCCTTACCAGACTCATACACACCAGACTGTCTGCTTCACCTTCAATTCTTTAGGAAGCATACAATGGGAAAGTTTTCTCTTCTTTACTTTAGGCTGCAGAAAAAGTAATCTGAAGAGGCTGTGCACTCTCCATCTTTGAAGGTATCCAACACCCGAATGGAAAATCTCTGAGGGATCTAGTCTGACCTTAGGGCTGACCCTGCTTTGAGCAGGTTCCAACTAGAGGCCTCCTGAATTCTCCTCCAGAATGAATGATCTCTTAAACTATGGAAGTATTTGCATGGATGCTTCTGATGTGAGCTGAACAATGATGTACCGTGCAGCTGTGGAGAGGGATGTGCAGAGGGATACACCCATCCAGCTCCTCAGGAATCTCAGGAAATCACCTTGTCTGATTACTTGCCACCATAATCCCAAAGTCTGGCACATGCTTGGGGGCCTCAGCAGACCAGTGCTACTGAAGGGACATGGGCCCAGACAGGAGCCCAGCTATCCCTGAAGCTCTGAGAAGCCCCACAAGTTCATGGCTCGGGGGAAAAGCCAAGCTGCAGAGCACAGCCTGGTGATGGGAGCATAGGGACTTACTGACTGCAAAGCACAGCAGTCCCTCCAAGCTCCCAGGTCCTCCCAAGGTGTTTGAACAGCTTTTGGAAAATCCAGGTAGCTTAAGGCCACAGAGACACAACACCAAGGGTTTCCCACTTTGATCACTTGTTTGGAAGCAGGTCCAATCCCTGGGGATCACAAGGTAGGAATGAAATGGGAGGTATTTGCTTCCAGGTATTTGGTTTCTGTACCTCCATGACTTTTCTTTCTGAGGCCTTTCCCTGCCTGCTGAGACTTGTTTTGCTCTGAGCAAACTGCAGACAGCCATAAATGAGGCATTTCTCCTGGACTTCCCTACCTTCTTCCTGGTCTTTCTTCTTGCTCATGGTGGAGCCTTTCAGAAGCATCAACGAAACCCTTCAGACATGACGGCATTTATAATTCTCTAGTTGTCACATGTTATGAAAATATCCCCCTCTTGCTAACCTTGCACAGAACGAAAGCCCAGAAACACAGCATTTAAAAATGAAGATATCAAAGTCAAGCCCTGAAAAGTGAGGAAGAAGGTGTTTGATCTATCTCATTTCAGCAGATTGTAGCATAAATGATCAATATGAGTCATACCTCTTAATGCATTGCTGAGAGGCACTGCCAGTGGCAGAATTATGCAGATAGAACAGAGTACAAGGGAAAAAAACCAACCAATATTTGCTATTTCCCCATTTTGCCCAATAAACTACATACCTGAATATCCATGGCTGATGCTAACGTAGCTTTCACGCTCTCTGACAGTGAGAAATCTCCATGCTGAACAGTCCTATGAATGATGTCATTGGTGTTCACCACAGCAGCAAGTCGAATTGGGAGACCCATTTTCTGAGCAATACAGCCAGCTAGGAAAAAAAGTGAAAAAACGTATGTGTGCTTGATGAAGAAACATTCAAAGGAGATTCAGCAAAGAAGTCACTATACAAATTGACTGAGCATCTAGTTAAGAAACAAATTATATTCCCTAGTGGACTCTGAGATACCTGTCTTCAGTGGTTTCACAGATCACCAGATTATAAAATCCAAGGATGCAATACTCTATCTGCCATTGAACACTAGTGCTTGGGCATGTCCAGAATTGATGACGGATGGGCAGGGATGAGAGACAGCTGCTATGCACGCAAGAAAGATGAAGATTTTGGGCTCTTGCAGCTTAATAATGCTGCCTCAGATTGGCAGCCTGGAAGTGCAGTGAATATATCAAATCCTTTATTGCTTTCATAAGACAGTTCTACACCTATTTTGGGACTGAGACAATCAAGGGCTCTCATTTAGGAGGCCAGATTATGCAATTAAGAGTGGTTCTCTTGACCACATACTGCCATGAAAACTACAGTAGGACCAGACAGGACTCCACACATCTGTTGATGTCTCACTTAGGAAATCAGAACCACAGTACTTTCCCTCTTTTCTGCATCAAACACATTCTGTCCTCTCCTAATGTGCCCATCCTCAAGATAGCTACAATCATCATCAAAGGGTGGTTTGGGTTTCTCTGCACCTTGTAAATCATCAGTGACACCTAAATTGAGCAATAACCATATATGAGTAATAAAATATAAGTGGTTCTGAAGAAATCCTACCAGAGTGTGGGTGTTTTAATAAATAGCAATGCCCAGTATCTGCAAAGTGCTTTTGGCCTATAGATCACAGCATTCTCTCTCATCCTTATCTAACCAATCTTTTTCCCCTTTACCTGTGATATTTCCTCCTCCTCCTGTTGGCACAACAATTTCCACCACTGGCAGCGGGGTGGTATCCAGGGAGGGGGTGCACTGAAAGTAAGCATAGAAGTAGTGAGCAATCTGCACCATAATCCTAGACCAGTTGATGGAATTCAAGCTCATCAGATTGCATTTTCTGGCAAAATTGACATCAGCGAACAGCTCCTTGATTGGCTCATCGATTTCATCGCTGTTCCCATGAGCTGTCAAAAGGAGAAAGGAAAGATTAGATCTGCCCACACCAGAGCATCAGGCACAAGGTATTTCTGCTCAGAAATAGGGCTGGTCTCAAACCCTGGGGTTTGCTGTGGCCAAGGTGTCCTGAGCTGCCCATCTGCCCCAGGGGTTGAATGAACCAAGGGCTGAGTAGCACCACGGAGATGCCAGGTGGTTTCTGCAGACATGGCACTGTGAGATCCTGCTTATACCACATATATATTTGCCAAAGAGATACTTCCCCTTGCGAGATGCCAAGGTGAGACCTGGCAGAGCAGAGGAGTCCATGGGAACTCAAGCAGCTCAAGCACCCAGTGGTGATGCCTACCCATGAACGTGAGAGGACAGAGGGAAGAAGTGACTCCCAATCCTTTTAGTCCCAAGAAATGGTGCTGAATGCAATGCAGCCAAACACCAAGCACCTGGATGGAGGCTCTGATCTATGACCAGGAGAAAAGGAACCCTTGAACCACTTGGTTGTGAACTTGGGGATGTTGTCTCCTGTTAGCCAGATGTCTGGGCATGGTGATGGCAGTGACCTCACTGCCTGCAGCTGCTTAAGTTGCAAATCCCACTAAGCAGCCCCTTGAGACCTTTAGGGTCATGGTTTTGACACAGCAGGGCCATAAAGTGGACAGTCCAACAGTAATGCCCACCAGAAAATACGTGGACATTGTTTTCAATGACAGTGGTCATCTGAAGTTCCTGTATCTGGGTGCAGAGCCCCTTGGGCAGCAGAACAAAGATGTCCATGTTCTTCTGTCCTCTCACACTCTCAATGGCTGAGCTCCCCGTGTCCCCTGAAGTCCCTGTTTTGAAGCAAGGAAGCACAAAGGAAAGCAAAACATCCGTCAAACCTGCACCACTGAAGTTTAAGAAAAAGATGTACAGATGCCCCAGGAGATGATTTTGACTAAAAAAACCGCCCTGGCATTGCCCAGAGATCACTCACTAGACACTCATGAGGCAATACCACTCTGGGGCATCTGTAGGGAAGGCTGTGGGATGATGGCTCTCAATGCCCAGAAATCTAACCCCCACAAGCAGTCATACTCACCCACCAGAATAGTGACATGCTTCTGCTTTTTCTCCAAGAAGTATTGCAAGAACTGTCCTGTGCAGGACAAGGACAGATCCTTAAATGCATAAGTAACCCCATGCCAGAGCTCCAAAACATTCAGTCCATTTTTCAGCCTGGACAAATGGACAACATCCTTGTGCCTGAACCTGCTGAAGGCCCTGTCGATCAGGTCTAGAGGGAAAATGGTTAAAGGACCTGTTAGATTGGGTAAAAAAGCTTTTTTCTGACCCATGGCTTTCTGCATATGTGTTCTTCATGCTCCTGGGTATCTTTCTGCACAACCAAAGACTCTCAGTTGCTGGACAGATATCCAACAAGTTATTTGTAGTTATTAAGAATAAACTAGTCCAGCTTCATAATGTTTGATAACTCTACGCCAAGTAATGCCAGGGGACATTCCACACAATCAGAGAAAACTGTGTTAAAATATAAAATACAGAAAACCCAAGTTTTATTACAACTTGCTGTTGAGACAGAGGTGGCAGCTGCCCTCTAGTGGAAGTGACAGCTCTTAAATGTTGTAAAACATAAAAAAACTAATCTCAAAGAGAGCGTGGAGCAGCACAAACCCCTGGAGGCATCCCCAGCAGCCACAACATCTGCCTATTGCAGTCACCAGAATCCCTATTTGCACACAGTGGACACCTTTTCCAGAAAGTAACTAGTCCCAGGGAGGTGACAGAGGAGAACAGGATACAGAAAGCAGGCAATGGTGCAGCAAGCTCCACCCCCTGGGGTCTGTGAGAGGATGGAGTGAAGGCAGGCAAATGCATCTGAACACCCTAAAATCCCTGTGAGCAGCTCTTCACTCACCATTGAGCGTGTTCCGCGGGATCAGCTCAGCCGTGATGAAGAGGGAGCACAGCTCCTTGACCAGTTCACGGTAGGAGAGGCTGCTCCAGCGCCTTAGGGTGTCCCTGTTCAGCGACGGGATCTGCTGGGGCATGAACAGGCCCCCATCGGGCGCGTACCCGGAGAAAAGGGCTCCCTCGAACCCAACGGCCCTCGTGCCTCCACGTGTGCTGACGTATTCCATGGATGCTGGGAAGGCGCTGCAGTCACTGCCAGGGACCCAGAGCATCCCCCCCACATCCCAAACTGACTCACTCCAAAACTTTCCCTATGGACGTACAAAATTCCTCAGGGAACAAGCCACGTCCTCCCCAAAAAATATCA
>VXBA01000619.1:205198-280858 GCA_013399895.1 Serilophus lunatus
AAAAAAGGAAATAACTACGTATTTAGAGCAAGCTGATTTTGTTCAAAGGGGTTAAACTAAGGACAGGATTCGACTTGGCGTAGGAAGGGCTGAGCTAAACGCTCCGGGTTCACGCAAATCCCACCGAGACGCCGTTTCTCACCCCGATCCTTTGAGCCCCCTCGGCTGTTCCCACCTCAGGCACTTGGGATAACGCTGCAGCCCCTCGGCACGGGATAACACGGCGGGGAAGTGGACAAACAGCTTGCCGCCAGCACTTCCAGCCCGGCCACCCTTTGCACTTGTGCTCACGGAAAACTTGTCCCCGTTGCAACGCGAGGATGTTCCCCGCGGTGGAGAGCGGGAGGAGGCGGCCGCCCCGCACCGAGCCTGGGAATGGGAGCGTGCGGGAAAGATGGAGCTGAGCTGCTGCTGGCGGTGCCAGGCTTCGGGACAAGGGGCAGCAGGCTCCAGAAATCTGGTTAAATATTAGGAGAAAGTTTTTAATGAGCATGGACAGCTCGTTGTCCCCGGTATAACCCCCGAGACGCTCCAACAGGGGAAAACACCAGGCCATCTGATTTAACGGTGTGCTCGGATCTAAACTGGAGATTGAGCCTGCTTAAAGCAGAGTTTGAGTCAGAAATGGCTTGCAACTAAAATCGGTCTGTAATTCAGCTGTGCAAAGCCAAGTGTTCAGCCTCCTAACAGCCCTGTTCCACCGGTGGGAAAACTGAGGCACGGAAGGGAAAGGGGACATGTGTGAGGCTATGCAAAAAAACCCCAAACCACACAAAAAAACCCCCCACAAACAAAAATAAATCAGTTCTCTTTTGCAGAAAAAGGCTCTGCGTCCCTTTTCTACTTTCTTTTTTGGTGTAGTCAGTGCTTTTTGAAGAGCAGTGTCAGCACTGATCCCAGGGTACAGCTCAGCGTGTGCTGCAGGAGCCTGAGTGGGGACTTCAGCTCAGGCAGGCAAGGTGCAGAGGTACAAAGGATGGCTGGGCTGATAACAGCCTGCTGTGACCCAGGTTGCTCAGCAAGGGACACATCACCTGCAAAGCACTGGCGTTGCTTTGCCTCCCTAGTTCTTATGGTTTTAACTGGAGAAGTGAGAAAAGTCTCTGGCAAAGGCTGGTCTAGTCCTTGTCCTGAGCACTGACATGGAAACAGGCTTTTCTACACTCAATACCCCAAAGGACTGTCTCTGCAAGCTCCCTAGCAGCAGGCAGAAGCAAAATTTCAGGCTCTGGGCAAAGTTGCCCGTGATAGTGTTGTGCAAGGTCAAACAGGGCAGCTGTGTCAGAGCAGGAAGCAAATAACAGCTTTTTAATAATATATCTGAGTTCACCCAGTGGGCCAGAGCACTGTTAGTAGTCTCAATTTTCTTGACTGCTTCTAGGTTATCAGCTAGAAAGGGAGCTACTTATTTATAATTATATAAATTATATCACCCAAGCAGCCCACTTATCCCCACTGTTGGGAGATCTCTGTGCTAAATGTTCCTCATGACATTGCAAAGATGACACCTAAGCCACCCAAACCCACACATCCACACATGCTCCAGTGGTAGTTGACACAAAAAACCTCCAAGTAGGATCTCTGGACAAAACAATGAAAGATTAGAAATAATGGAAATACTAAAAACTGCAGGTTGCATGATTTGCCTCCTCTACTTTAACCTCTCTCCTCTCCCGCAACAATGCCAAGGTGAATTTAGGATTTTCTTTCCTTGCCTACACAGAGACAGAGCACACTTTGAGTTCAGCTCAGATTTAGGCAAGAACAAGGAAAGGCAGAAATTCATAGGAAAAGCTGCAAAAGGTGACAGTTTTTATTACCAAAGCAATAATTTAATATCATCAAGGTGCATCTGATCATCTCTGCAAGGGTCACTCAGCACATTTTTCAGTGAGATCTCACCTATTCCCGTCACCATGGGACATTATGCCTCTGGACATCTGCTTACCACATGTCTAGTTCTTTTAATGTGTGTTTTAGCACAGCTAGAAAGATGATTCGTCTAATTTTATTTTTTTTTCAAGTGAAGAATTTACAGTGAAATTGATGATCCTTTCAACAGTAGGGTGCAGGAACCCTTCAAAAAAATGGGTTATACCAGGATACCAACTGCTCTGCATTTGAAGATACAAATAGCAGCAGGGCTGTTCCCACAGCTCTACCTATGCCCTGGGCCCATCAAGCAGTAATAACCCTCCAATGGGGACTAATGGGGCCAGTGGTCAATTCTGGGATGCAGTGACTGCTGCTGTGGCAGCCACAGGTGAACGCAGAACACAGGGGAAGTGCCTGGGACACAAACCAGGATGACAGTGGCATTTACTGGGAGGGCTTTTCCCATGCTTAGCTCTGTAATTTCCATGCATTCGGGTTTAGAGTGTCTTTTCATTCTGGATGGGTCAAAACCTGGTGTAGTGAAAGGTGTCCCTCCCAGGGAAGCTGGAACAAAACGATCTTTAAGGTCCATCCCTTCCAACCCAAACCATTCCATGATTCATTCTATGATTCTTTGATATTATTTTGAACTTTAAAAGAAAGAAGGAGGAGAGAGTGCCCATGCACACTAGCCTGTCAGGACTCATCCACTGCAGCAACAGATCAAGAGCTGGAAAATGTAATAGCCTCTAATTAACTTGGTCTTACTCAGTGCCTCCATATTTCTGCTGGGATTTGCACTTCCACTTTGGAACTTGTCTGTTCCTGAGCAGTTCATGCTCTTTGGACTTATATGTCAGGAGTCAGCTGTATTTGCAAACTGCAGTTAAGGCTGCTGTCAGACTTCTCCAACTTTTTTTTGTTTGTTTTAGTACATAATTTTTCATCCCTCCAGACAGAATTTCCTCAGCCTTCTAAAGTCATCTAAAAGTGTGATGAGTACTGAGGAAGCAGAAGGGTACATATAACAGCGAGAAGCCAATTTTTTTCCTGCACAGGACCTCCAAAAATTTCAGGTCTCAGTCCTGAGAAATGCAGCACTGGAAGGCAAGCCCAGCAACACTCTCAGCTTCGTGTTTGCTGGGCAGCTTTTGCATTCTCTCGGGAATGGACCCCTCTACATGTCCCAGGCACAAGCAACGCGTTGGGTTGGGGTCCCCTGTCCATTTCCCCAGCAGAGCCCCCCCAGGAGCGCTGGGAACCACAGACTGTGCCGCTGGATCCTGTGGCACTAGATGGCGGCAGTGCCTCGTGTTACAGAATCCCAGAATTACCAGGTTGGAAGAGACCTCCAAGATCACGGAGAAGATGCACCACCGCCGCCAGGAGAGCCCGTCCCTGCTCCCACCCAGCTTTTGCCACCCTCCCGCAGGTATCTCCACCTTTGGGTCCACCTTTGGATACTCGTCCATCCCAAAAACAGCCGGGAAACACCTCTCCAAAGAGCCTCAGTTTGGAGCTGAGGAAGAGAAGGCACGGACCATGTCCTGTGGCAGGAGGTCAGGCTGTGAAGATGAGCGGCCTGAGCCAACAGAACAGCTTTTATCACCCTCCTTTCTTTCAGCAGGATCTCTCCTATTCCCAGGGAGACACTCGGAAAGGGGCACACAGAAAGGATTCCAACTCTCAACCAGGCCTGGAATGCATTAAATTTAATAAAAAAGCATCACATAACCCTGAGCAGCACAAAAATTTTGCTGTACCTCCAAGTCCTATCTCTGCCCACGAGCTGTCTGGGGACTTAAAACCACAGTGGCCCAGGTGACATCAGGCAGATTCAGTAAGGGGGTGAGCAGGATAGGGGATTTTGCAACATCATTTATTATCCTGTACACAGTACATTCCAGTGCAAAGTGTGTCATGTTTGCTGAGGAAAATATCTAAGCTTATTCCAGGGGCTTATTGAAGAAGTTAAGTGTCTCCTGCCCTCTCAGGCACAGAAGTGTGAACTTTCACAGAGAAAACAGGGAATTCCAGGCAAAAAAATGGTAAGGTTTTGGCAGAAATCAAACTATTTCAGTTCTGCCTTTCTCAGGGGTAGACCCACATGTTGGTAAGGTTTGGAAATCCATGGCAAGGGAAGGGAAGCTAAGGAAGTTTGCAGAGTGACTCCAGCTACACAGGCAAACATGCATCCTGAAGCATTTGTTTGAGCTTCATGTCAAGGAGATATAAGGCAGAAATGTACAACTGTAAATGAATTAAAGTGCACAGAGTTGCATCTTTGTTACAGCAAATGTGGCTCTTTCCCCCTTTCTAAATCTGATGTAAATATATCAGTATCTCAGCTGGTATGATGCAGAAGTTCCCTTTGGATCACCTCCTCTCATGTACAAATTTGCACATACAGACTCTTCCACCTCCATCTCTGGTGATTTTGCAGGGCAAGGAGCTGCCAGCACGTCAGCCCTTTCCCCACAGCTGGGTGCGATGCTTTTTCCTCAGAGGGAGGTGTTTCACAACCAGTTCAAGGACATCTGTGCTGTGGTTTGGGTCATGTAGGCCAAAGTGCAGGACCCACTCATAAATGCAGAGCAGAAAGGGAGCACAAGGAATTGCGCAGTGCTGGCTCCCGTGGGGGGATCCTGGAGATGCTGTTACCTGGAGAAGGTTGTGCAATCTGCTCCTACTACTCCAAAGTTTACCCCCGGGACAAATTTTATCTCAAAATCTGCAATCCCATAGGATGTGGGCTCTATGACCACCCACTAGGGACTTGAGAAGGAAGATGCTTTATTAGCTTCTCCAGGTGACTTTAGGAAAGTCAGGCAGTCTCTGTGTGCTCCATAGTGTGCAAAACAGGGATTCCTGTTCTTAGGGAGGCACCTTGACTATAGCAAACATGATAGGACCAAGCAGAACATGGACAATAACAATCCTGGCCTTGCTGGCACCATGGTTTTTTCCCATGGACCATCTCCATGGCCCTGAGTCTGGTGAAAACTCAGACTCCATGCAATCTTTCTGCCCTCCTCGCAGCACTGACCCTCCGGTTGTTGCATCACTCTTGTGTCATTGCTTTCTCCAGCCAAGGAGAAAGGTCTTGGGTGTTATTGCTTGGACTTTCCTTTATTGTATATATAAACTGGTTATATATTTGTCTCAGAGAGAGACAGGAAGAGACTCCTCCTCATGCCTGTATGGGCCTCAGCAGATCTCCTTGACTATTAGCTACAACCCCCGTAAGTAGCATCAAGTGAGCCACTGAGTTTGATAAATCAGGATGAAGGAGCTGCACCTGTAAGCACTGGCCCACAGTGACAGCCAGGTGTCCCTCCAGGACTGGAGTTCATCTGTGGCCACTCGGAGGGCGCTGCCTTTTCCATCCCAACTTGCCAGTCTCCCCCACTTGTTCAGACAAAGGTTTATTTATCCCCACTGTGTCTCTGGGGCTCTTCATGTGCCTGGATCAGATGGAGACATCTGCACTGCAAATGCGTGGTGGAGTGAGGTGAACCATCTGCATTGGTTAAATGTTCACTGGCTCAGATTTGGGGGACTCTTTCAGACCTTCCTCGCTTAAGAACAGTAATTACAAATGGCTCCATTTATTTCTCAATGTTTTCTTTCCTTGCCCTGACACAAACTAGCTCCTTAAGAAATGAGCACCATTTTCAGTCTGTTATACTCTGACTCCATGAGCTGGGCAGTGGGATGGAGGACAACCTCATCCCACCAAAGGCCAAGATCCAAGGACAATACACGCCCTCTGAAGACATGACCAGAGAGGTCCATATGCCCACAGACAGGCCACAGCACTATGACACAGATGTTTGAGGCAAGAGAGTGGTAGGTGAGTGGCACAGCCTGCAGCTTTATTCCTGCTCAAAGGCAAGGCCCCAGCAGCAAATTCCAGCTCTTCTGTAAGCTCTGCTCCCCGGGTGAACATTGGCAAGCAGGGCTAAGGCAGTGATAGGTCTCATGCTATCACTGATAGAACTCCCATGCCCTTGAAGAGGCAATGCAAACCCTTTGCTTCCTTTGGTACCTTTGTAATAAGATCACAAGGGCTGAGGGCTGCCCTTTGCTGAACGTCAGCATCAATGGGAAGCTTTATTGAGCAGCAGCTCTCTATACCATCTACCGCTTTGGGCAGTTTTATAGTTTAGATAGTATAGATATAATTTTATCTATAGTTTTATAGGTTACATAGTGGCATATCTAATCTATACCAATATGAACTGGCGCTTGCACGTCTGTGGCTTGGAAGTTACAGCTTGGAGGAGGGAGTCTCCAGAAGACTACCAAGGCTGATTTTAAAAGAAAAATCTGGGAAAGGTGCCATGCTTCATCATAGTGCTGTCTTGGAAATGCAGCACAAAGAAAAGCTGGTGGAAACCAAGAGGGACAGAGAGCTCATGGCAGCAACAGCATCTTTTCCCATTCCATCCAACCTTTTGAAGCAATGCAACCATGTGGCCTGCCAAAGAAACCTTTGTTCCGCAAGGTTTAAAATAATCAGGCCAAAGATGTGAAACTTGGCAGCAGGCAAGTTCCCAGGTTCAAGGACAGCAGAAACAGGGAATACCCAAGCAATACTATAGTTTGAGACAGAGGGAAGCCCATCTGAGCATCTGTGTCTTGCAAGCTTCTGACCAAGCTGTCAAATAAAAAAGCTTTTGGAGTGTCCAACTGGACAACTGTCCAACTGCACTAGAAAAACCCAAGACTGAATCAACAAAGGCCCTGGTAGCCTTTCACATTTGGGCCAAGAAAACCCTAGTGTAGAACCCAGCCCCAGCTTCCCAAAGCACTGAGGTGAAACAAGGCTTCACAAAGTCTGGGAAGACACTGGGATAGATAAGAGGATCAAGAGAGGTGATAGAGCTGAAGTGCATGAAGATCTTCACAAGGCTGCCAGGGACCCTGTCCTGGGCTATAACAAAGTGCCACTCCTCACACACTTCTTTGGCTATAAAGTTGTTTTCCTAGTTCAGAACTTAAATAAGTGTTTTAGTTCAAACTAGAAGAGAGAGGTTTTTTTTCTATAGGATCCCGAAAACTTAAAGTCCTGTTTCCCAGCATAATGTCCAAATCATCAAGAAGCAGTTCATGTAGGAGGGTGGTTTCCCAGTGCCCTGGTAGTCAATGAGTGAGAGTGGGAGCCGAGATGGGGGATCCCAGGGAAGGGTTGAGGGAAAGTGACACTGAATACCCAGACAGGCAGGGGAGGTGGATTTGGGGATTTGGCCTAAACCAAGGCTGATCCATATTCTTGCTTTGAGCAGGAACTTGAAACAGAGACCTTCAAAGGTCACTCCCAACAGGCATTTCTCTGGTTCATCACCTTGGGACACAGAGCATTTGGATGCCTCCATGTCTAGTACAGAGCTGAGAAGTTTTGCTTGTCCATATCTTTGATTCAAGTGCAAAAAGCAGAAATTAGGCACTTGTATCCATTTTTCTGACAAGCTTCTAATACCCTGCACTTTATTTTCAAAGCAACTTAAACACAGAAATACCTGCTGGCTTCCCAGAAGATGCAGCTTCCTCAATAATTTTTGAATGTGATCCATGCCTTTTCTCTTTCTACAAACCAGGTTCAGGTTTTAGGGTATGGATTTAGTTTAATAAAATTATTAATTGACTTGGCCATGTATTAATGTAAATCAGATGCATGTCCTGGAAAGTTAAAGTAATATTTTCAAAGATCCTGTATTCTGATAGGGAAATGTACAAGTATTCTGAACTTTGCTATTTAGATTAAGTTTATCTCACCTGCCATTAGCTCAGCAGGCCTGGCTAGATAATAATTACCTTAGCCAAATTTAATGTAATAATATTTCTTCATTTTTATATGAAATCCTGCATTTCTCTGCTAAAGAAAATAAAAGAATCCAACTCCAATAGAATACGAGGGGGTTTTTTTGATCATTGATCAAAAACTAGTTGGTTGTATTTCCAAACATTCCAACTGTGATCCATAGGCCACATTTATCCAATACACCAAGTCTGGGAGCATAGATTTGTTATAGCTATTCACAGTAAATAGAAGAGGAGAGGATATCTGCAGAAAATAATTTGGGTCCCAAATGGAGCAAATTCTCTCATGACTTGTCCATTTCTCTGATCTACTCAAACAATTTCTGTCCAACTACCAAGAGAGTCTTGGACAATGATATTCCCCTTTTAATATTTGATGGGCAACATCCAGACCTTGAGAGCATGGCATCCAGGGACACTGTGTTCCTACTGGGAACTTTGTAGGTTTTTTCAAGTTTGAATCTCTCTCCCTATCATACAAAGAGAGAGGACCTGAATTGCCTGCAGGAACAGCCAGAGGTCCAAGGCACAAATATGTGGGAGGCACATGTGGGCTTCCAGATGGCCCATGGCCAGAGGACATTGCCTGGCAGGAGGCAAGGACCTGCCAGTGTGGCAGCTGCCAGGATCCAGCTAGAGAGGCCAGTCACCCTATGAAGGAGATACTGAAAAAGAACGTGCATCTGCGCAGCCCCACGTGACACTGGAGTGTTCACCCGGGCAGGGGAAAAAATGGAATGCAATGCCTAAGGTTATGTCATTCCTGAGGGGATAAAAGGGAAAAAAGCCAAAAAGCTGTTTGGGGAAATTGCTGAATCAGTGCATCCCCCATGAGTGCTCTCTGAACCTGCCTGACCCCCTCCACCGTGTGCAGGGATCATGTCCCCTACAGATTTCCCCCCACCCCAGACAATGTCATCCACTGCCTGCCCTATTAGCCGAAGTTTACCCTCTCCACCTTGTCCAGCAAACACTGCATGTACTAAACCAGAAACTAAGGTGAAATCTGGCCTGGGCAGTGACACTGAGCACCACTGAGAGCAGGGATGGGCAGCAGCCCTGAGCTGAGCCTGCAGGAGCAGGACAGGAGGCTGCAGAGGGCTCTGACAGCATTTCCAAGTTGGAAGGAGACAAGTCTTTTTCATTCTTACCCATGCTTTCACTTCAAAATGACAAAGGTGATATGAGATGGCAAAATGGAAGAATTGCAGAGACGAGAAGGCATGTGAGTGAAAAGGGGTAAAATCCATGAGCTTACTTTTGGAGGGAGGAGGAATTTGCAGATTTCACAGAATATTCCGGATTGGAAGGGACCCACAATATCATCAAGTCCAACTCTTTAAGTGAATGGCCCATAGAGGGGTCAAACCTGCAACCTTGATATAATTAGCACCATGCTCTAACCAACTGAGCTAATACAGAACTATTCACCGGGGCAAAGGATGAGATGGGAGCAACAAGCCCAGCCTGGAAATCCAGACCCAGAGGATGGATGCTCAAATGCCATGCAGCAAACTGGGGCACTGCCAAAGTACTGGACTGGAAGAGGAGCCCAGCTCTGAGTCCTAATTTGAAGGGAAGAATCGAGCTCATCTTAGAGACTATTTCTGATGTGGGTTTGGGGAAAAAGGCAGCTCCAAGGGCTGGCTGGAATGCTCCTTCGGTACAAGTGACTGTGGCTCCTATGGGGAAAGGAGATGAAACGAGATTTTACCCTTGGTAGATCACTAATAGCTCCATTTACCCACATGAAACACCTTTCTCAGAGGCAGGGCCATAATGGTGGAGCCTGAATTAAGCTGCAGTCTTCAGGTGGGCCAGTGAGAGCCCAGGAACTGATTTCGAGTCATGCTTTTTCTTAGGCAACAGTGGTGGGTTTGTAACTACTGCTATATCTGCGTTACACCAAACCCCACCAGAACAGAGATCTGTGAGCAAGCCAGTCCCTGCCAGTGTGCAGCCACTATTTGTGCCAGTGCTAAAGACCTGCACACACAGACTAGTGAGCAGAAACCCCCCCCAGAGTCAGCTCCAGGGAACGCACAATCTTTCAGAACTTTCTCCTCCTCCAGATGCGTGCTTCCAGGCTGCAAGCTCATTAGATGACTTGGCTCATTCATCTGATAGTTAATCTCTTTGCACAATTTTTTTTTATCATTTGTTTATGAATGCCACAGTGTGCCCTCCATAAAAAGGATTTTATGGGATTTTCCCTGCCCCCACATTGTAAATTGCATTCTGTAAAATGTAGAGCAATTTATCACTGACCATTGCCCAGTTTTATGTTAATGTTTGAACATGGCTATAAAAGAATTACATCATCTTACCTCTGGCCAACTTTTAAGGCAAAAGGACTGTATAAAACCAAGTTGTGCTTACCAGCAAGGCACCTTCTCTTGTGTTGGGAGCACAGAGAGCCTTTGCATCATGAGCTTCACTGGAAAGTACCAGCTCCAGACCCAGGAAAACTTTGAGCCCTTTATGAAGGCTCTCGGTAAGTGCCTGCATGTGCCATGTGCTGCTTTGCCTCCACAGATCTCACTGATTTTTGGGAGCCAACTGTGCTGATTTAGATTGAGACATCTCTTGGATTTATTATTTCTGTCTGTCATGTTGCAATTGTTACGTTTTTAAATGTATGTGTGTGGAGGTGTGATCTCAGAAGAGAAAGCATCTTTGGCTGGGGGCTGGAGGTCAAGAGATGATGGAAGAAATTTTATGGCTTGCAGTAAAACAGTCCCAACAGGCTTTGCAGCCACTGGCCAGCGTGGCTGAGTCCTGCACGCATGTGATAAACCAGCAGGACCTTGGTTGCTTAGGGAATTTGCAGATCTGCACCATCAAGCGGTGAAATTTCAGGGTGAGCAGGACATTGCTCAGCCACTGTGCTGCTGCTCAGTGATGCTGGTGCTGAGCGATGCTGCAAAGCCCCAGATTCCACCATACACCAAAAAAATACCTGTTGTTGTTTAAATGCTTCATGATGAATGTGGCTAGATAGATTTCCACCAGGGAATGTGCTTCAGCAGGAATTCAGGAGGCTTTGCACTATTCCTTTGCACTATGTGTCAGGGGGGCTCTACCTGTCAGACCAGGCTTACTTTAGTAAGCTGATTCTGAGGAACCCTGAATCTCATTAAAAAAACCCAACTGGTTCCTTCATTCTGCCCTGATTTATTCCATTTTTCCTTGCCTCTCAGTGAAGGAAAGAAAGCAGGATTTTTTCTTAGTGAAGTAGGTACCTGTTGTGCTCCCAGCCAGGTCAGTGAGACAAGGAACATGTCTAGTTCCACAAAAAAAATACAGGACGGCAGTGTTATTCTTCCTCCTCAGCAGACCCAGAGATATGTGGCTCTTGGGGAAGCATCATCACTGAAAGGTTTTTCCACAGTGCAATAGAAATTTTCCCTGCTGTAGTTCCCCAAATCCTGCCACACTCATTCAGCAGCAGCAGTCTGCCCACAGATGGCTCCATGGTTCATCTAATGTCTCTTTTTGCTGGGCAGGGCTTCCTGATGACCAGATCCAGAAGGGCAAGGATATCAAGAGCACCACAGAAATTGTGCAAGACGGGAAGAAGTTCTCAGTTACTGTAACCACTGGCAGCAAAGTGGTAAAAACCGACTTCACCATCGGGGAGGAGTGCGAGATTGAGATGCTGAACGGAGAGAAAGTAAAGGTGAGTAATCAGCACCTCCTCTGCCAGGGCTGTGGAGGTTAAGGGACATTGTATTTCCTTTTCAGACATTCCCTCTGCATTTGAGCAAAGGCATTGATCAGACCACAGGTGTTAAAGCCCTTCTGCAGATGAAGCCTTGCATTTGTAAAGCTATTTTAATATCTGGTTTGGAAAACACTGGAAACCAGTGTTTTAATATCCCATTTAGAAAAGGAGGATAGAGATGCTTTGTTAAATTTTTCAGATAGCAAAAGTTCTGAAAGATTTGAGGTGGAAAGTGTTGACTTTGTGTCATGTTGCAATACAAAACATATCTCCACCTTCATTTTGTTGACTCAAAGGTGCTGCAGGAAGGTCAGACAATGAATTATAAACAAATAAATCTCTCCTTTTAAAATGATTTGGCAAGTTGAGGAGTTGCCACCCTTGAAATTTGGTCAGCTCCTGTTCCTGGACATTAGTTTCCAATGGTTCATAAAATGTCAAGGCAGCAGCACTGGCAAATACTGCCTCTCACCTCTGCCTCAGGACAAGATGACACCGCAGGGACTTTTGAAAGTAAGAGGGATGATCACTAAAGAAACGTCCCAGTGAATCAGGCTCTGAGAGCCATACTGGCTGTATCACCATTTCCAGCATTACTGAAGTCTCTTTGGCAGAAACCAGGGGGAAACAGCTATTAGAAGAGTGTTACCCTCCACAAATCAGCAGCTCAAGGCTCAGATGAACACACAGCTGGGCAAAACAGATAAACAGAAATGGAATTTTCTTGGTTATTTATTTGACTGATTTCAGTGATCAGGGATAGCTGTCCCAGAGGTGCTGATGTTGTCTGTAACCTTTTTAGATACGCAGCTCTTGGGGGGCAGAGACTCAGCAGGTGTGCCTGTCCCTTGGAGAGCTTCCCAGCCACGACTGAGTTTCTGAAAACTTAAATAGTTTCCTATCTTGATCAAGACTCCCCCCAGCCCCACACTGCCAGCCAGCCCTCAGTCACCTCACCCCTCCAAAGGAGGTTGCTGCAGCAGTGTGCAATAGGTGGGTGGTGGAGAGAAGATGACATGGCATTTCTTGGCCCAGCTCAGGTGGCTCTGCAGTCCTTTCCTACTACATAGGGGGAAGAATAAAATGCCAAGCTTGAGGTGGTCTCCAGAAATAATTTAATGCCTCCATCTCTTCCTGCCAGGCTGTTGTGCAGATGGAGGGTAACAACAAACTGATTACAAATATGAAAGGGATGAAATCTGTCACTGAGCTCAACGGAGACACCATCACCCATGTAAGTATAAAAGGGCAATGGCTGGATGAACAGTGCCTAGAGCTGTCTTCAGGGTTTAGCTATAGAAAGCCTACAGAGATTCTGGGGACTTTGGGGAGGTGCTGGAGAAGAGCATGTGCTTGCATGCAGGCTCTGCAGCCAAGCACTGAAGGCAGTTTCTCATTAAAGTCTGACCCAGAGAGTCCTTTTTAAGACCCCAGCTTAGGCATTGCTGGTCAACACTTCAGTTACTGAGGGCATTTTCTCACTCACCCAGACAGTTAGGTATGTGTCTGAGCTTTGCACCCTTGAAGAAGAGAGGTGCAGCAAACTGATCCCAGCTGAGGGATGCTAGATTATCCCTACCTGCTTTGAGGTATTCATAAAGAAATCCAAAGATTTAAAAACTCAGTTTATAGGAGATTGATAGGGTAACAGTCCTGGTTTGATTTGCAAGACCATATTCTTTCTAAGTATGAGTTTGGAGCTAAGCACCATGATGATTGTTATGGGTCTCTTCCAACTTGAAATGTTCTATGATTCCACAAATCCATAAAAAGCTAATACTTTACTTTTTTTTTTCAGATAATGACAATGGGTGACCTGTCCTGCAAGAGAATCAGCAAGAGAATCTAAAAATCTCGCACGTGCCTATCATTTTACTGTGTAAAATGTGCACATTGAAATAAAAATTTTATTAAAAGCTTCATCATCGTCATCAACCTCTTCATTGCTACTATAAAGGGCAAAATTCATGCAAGCCCTGGTAGAAATTTGGCAACAGGCTGAGATAAGGCTGTGCTGTTGATGGGGCATGGAGGTGAGTCAGGGTTCAGGCTTAGAGCCATTGAGTGACCCTCTGAGAAGAGCCCATGCTGATGAGTGCTCTTCCAGCTGTTTCCTGGGCACAGATGCCAGCATCTTGCTGGGGATATCTGGTGGCTCCTGCACCCATGACTGCCCTGGCTGGGTGGGTGGAGGAGCAGGAAAAAGGCTCTGTTCCCTTTCCTTACACATATGGCCAAAAAGATCACAAGATGACCAGCAGAGCCAAAGGATGGGATGGTTTCGGTGGACTCAAGGAATCCAGTGATCCTGCCAGTGATCCTGCTTGGAAAGCTGCCCTGGAGAAACAACCAGCACAGGGGCCGTTTGTGTGTGCCAACTGCCATCTTCATCCTCACACCTCTGCAATAGGATCCAGACCTACAGGCTCTGTACATCCCATCCCCATCTCCTCTAAATTCCTTCCTACCAGTAGGAGGCACCCAAAGTGGCTTCAGGTGTCCAGTGCATGTTTCACCCCAAACTCCACCTTTTAAATTGGGTTGAACTGGAATTGAACACTTCTTCCAGGGTGAAATGCAGGTTTTGTCTCCTGGCAGGTGATGGGGCTGGTTGCTCACAGTGTAGACACAGAGGGAGCACCAAAGTCATCTCCCACACTCTTGTTTGGTGCTGCAGGCAAATGGAGATGTGGTTTTCTGATGCACGTCAGAAAGGAACCTATTCCTTATTATCTGCCTTTTCCAAGCCCTGTGAATGGATGATAATTAGGAATCATCACTGGGAAATGGGTATATGGCTGGTGTGATATACCTAGCTGGGATGATATTCTTAGAGCTGCTCAAGGCTGATCAGGATGTTAGGAAAACACCTCAAGTGCTTCCCCACCTATTTCTACAACCTCAACACATGTCACTAAAAGACCAATGTGCATCTCTCCCAGGACCCTTCTTTCTCCAGGAAAGATTTTCATATTACAGATCAACATAGATCCTCATGTCAAGAACTGAACCAATATGCATTGTCACTCTGGTTAGCAGACAGGCATCTCAAGGGCAAATGAAAAAGCTTAGCTCAACAGTGCCTAAAAAGCAGATGTTGGTCTCCAGTGAACTCAGACCTGGAGAAACATGAGCAAAATCACTGAGAAATATCAAATAGGAAAATCCCTGATTTTGTTTTCTTACTGTTCTGCTGAAGAGCAAGTATGGGATTCTTGAATAAACCTTTTCATCTCCTGGCTGGCCCTGAAGGTCTGAAGCAAAACAGTTGGATTTTGAGATTGATGGGCAGATAGCAAAGACCTTCTTTTAGCTACAAATCCAACCATTGCATTTAGACTTTTCCTTAGCTCTGTTGGATGTCCAGTGGCAGCTGATCCACGAGCAATCCCTTTTTTGCTCAGTGCCAAATTGATTAAGCACCTTTCTAAGTCAAAAGCCAGGTGCCTAAAGGCATCAGGTGAGCAAAGGTGGATCACTGCTTGGAAACTGTTTGTTCAGTTAGAACAATCCACACAGCCAATGCACAACAGCAGAGCATCAGGCTTCTGGAATGGACCCATCTCATGTCTGTCTGCTGCCAATCACTGCAGACATCCTCTGATTTTTAACTAAGGAGACTAATTGGCCCTAATTAACTTATGTTGATGTAGGAATTCCACTTAGTCTTACTTGCAAAGTGCCCACAGTTTGATATTGCAACTGTGCCAGCTGTAGGACCATTTTTCAGCAGCTTTTCATCAAAAATACACTACTGAACACAAACAACATCTGTGGGTCTCACTGAGTTTGCACTCAATGCCCACAGGCATATATGGCATTTTTTTGAATCAGCTTCCCATTTCTACCACCCCATGGACATCACTGGAAAGAAATTATGTCATCCCAAGGAAGTAATAGAACCACTTAGTAAAAATCAATTGAAATTTAACAAAGAACTTCATAATCATGACTTGTGTAGAGAGAAACAGGATTCCAATAAAAATGTACATATTTTTATAACAGGTTTTTCTGCTTCGATTTTTAATGCTAGTGGTAGAAAAAGTATGTTGTTTCTGCCAAGAGCTCTTCTGCCTTAAACCCTCAGAAGATTCTTCAGGATTTTCCCCCAGCAGGTCCATGATGTCAGACTGGTGCCACTGGAAACAATCCTTATGAATATGTCACATTCCTATAACACATTTCCAATGTTTGAAAGTGCCACAGGACATGTTATCCCGCAGGCACGAATTTGTGTCATTATTCCTTTTTGTGGAAGAGGCTTGGTGCATTCTCATTGCTGGGTTCAGGCATGACTTGGATCTTCTGGTTTTTGAGGGCAGCTTCCCTCATCTTGTAATACATGAACTCGTTCTGCTGGAACATGCGCAGCTCCATCTCCGTCTGGACACGCATGACCTGAGGGACACAACAGCTTACAAAACCTGGGATCTCAAAGCAAGTGAATAAAACACTGACAAGAAACAGGCACTGTCCTCCAGGGGTGTCCTAGTCCACGTAATGACTGATGCACCTTACTGTCCCACCAGCAGGATCAAGGCTGACTGGACACAGATATCCTGTTACTTTCCCAAACCCGTTTGACTGTGTGCTGTGAAGGTGAAGAAGGCATCAACCCCTTCTTGTATCCACTTCTTCCACAACCTGCTGGGAAGCCTTATGCTCCCAGAACTGATGCAGGACCTAGAGGTGATGCTGTGCAGAGCCAGAGAGCATTTTTCACCCATATCCTGGGCCTGACCCTTGGTGTGACCCATCACCAGGGTGGGAGTCACCTCATTTGGGAGGAGAGGGATGCTGAGTCCCTCTTGAACCACATCACACTTGCACTCCCTGCATCCCAGGATTCAGCAGCAGCAGCAGCATCATTCCTAGTGCTGCATTATAGCAGAGGATCAGAAGGGATTTTAGGATATCTTTTTACAGCTGCCTGTGAATTTATTCAATGCCTTGCTTAGGAGCACAGAGATAAGCATGAGCTGTATATCCACTATTTTCCTGCTAATCTAAGTGGGAAGGAAAACACAGGAATGGAGGTGCTGGGATCTTGCCCTTTGCTGCATAAGGGGGAAGCGGTCGACAGGTTGGATTTAGGTAGTAGATATTAATTTTTTTGAAGATACAAAATTACACAAATAAAGGTCACAGCTCTGCCATAACGGGCACTAAGACATCAATAATGGATTTCATTTGGTATCCTGTAACTTTTTGGGAGAGTAATAAAGGAAATGCTGTAAGGCCAACAGGTCACATCAAGTGAGTTAAAGGCTAAAGAAATTACAGATACCCTGCTGCAGTTGTCAATAGTTCCTCATATCTGAGCAGATGTAATTCCCTGGTATCTGCAGCTCTTGACCGTAAGCTGGAAAATGTGCCTATCAGTCATCTGAGTTAAAAATACACTGCTGCTTAGAAGGAGCGGGGAGTGGTAAATAAAGAAGAATGGATGCCAATAAAAAACTGGGAACATCCACCATACATGATTTGCTATTGTTAAATTGCAATGTCATCTGTTCAAGAGCAGTTAAGTCGGGCTGCTGGAAGAATGGGAGGCTCTGTCCTTGAGCACAGCAGTTCCAAAGAAGACTCAGCTGCCATTTTTGATGTACATTCTGGTGCAGGATAAAGGCTATTTTTCAGGGATTAAAATAGGAAGAGCATTTCCCAGCAGACTGCAATAATCTCAATAAAACCACAGCATTAGGAAGAAGCAGTCAGTATTTTATACATCTCAGCCCTTACAAATGGGTTGTTTCTACAGTTTGAATGCAATTTTGCTCGGAGAGCAGAGACAACACAGGAGATGACACCTACCTCCAGGTCTTTGGTAATTGGGTGGGAAGGTCCATGGGTTATCAGGAGAATGGCATAGGCTTTACAGATCAAGCCATGCCCAGCTTCAATGAGACCAGCATGCCAGTGAGTCACTCCTGCCCGCATCACGGCCATCCCCAGCTGTGCATTGTTGGGATGATATATTTTCCTGGAAAAACATTGAGTAATTAGGTTAGGGAAAATCTGGGTTCACAAATGTTTGTCAGTGACATAACATGTTTGCTAAAGAGTAGATTGTTTACTCGGGTGAAGAACCTGATGCAGCCAGTGCCACTGAAATGCACAGCCTTACTTAGAAAGGGCAGGAAAACATTACACAAGGACAGAGTTATACAGAGAAATGAGTTGTGAAAGATGAACAACCTGTAAACTGGGAAAATTGGACACCTGGGTTGGAGAATGCCAAGCTCTCTCTTTCCACATTATTTTGGCACAAACAAAACCCAGATCTGACCTTACTGCTCTGATGGTACCAACTTAACTTGAAAAACTTAATGCAGTGAGAATGCAACAATCACTAGCTTCTCATTCCAAGTGGGAAGAGAAACAGGTGGTTCCAGAAACCAGAAATATTCATGTCACCCCCTGCAGATGCATCCCTGCCTCTGAGGACTGTCAGTAACCAAGGTGGGAAAAATGAAACCTCTCCTCTATATGCAACCTTAGAAGCTGAAGCAAAGCCAAAAACCACTTGGACCTATATGGAAACCTGCCTTCAAGAGCTTATTTGACATATTGAATTGGCAGATCTTAAATCAAGGAAGGAAACTACCATAGGTCTCTCTGTGGTCTGAAAAACTGAGGAACATGGAGCAGAAGGAATTCAATTAGCCATTCAACTAGTTCAGCACCAGAGGTGGGACAATGAAATTGCTTATCAGGCCTGCAAGCCAGGGAGGTGACTCTGTTATCCCTTTGTAAAAGAACAAAATATCACAGGCCTTTTGGGGTAGAACTGACCAAAAGGACAAGCAATGAGTATGAGATGCTCTCAGAAGGAAGGTGAATGAGATGATGAACTGGGCTTTTCTCTCTTCTCTATCGTTTTCATTACTTTTTTTCTTTTTTTTTTTCTCTTTCATCAAATACTCATCACTCCTGTTTCAAAACCTCAGTAATAACAATGAACATCATTTTTACTGTGAAGTTTATCCTGGATCTATGTGAACTAAGCCTGAATTTATTTCTTTTCACTGAGCTTTTACCATGGGACTATACTAACTAGCCAAGACAAAATCCATGTACTATTCAAGAGTGAAGTGTGTGCACTATCTTGAGTGATGGCCATTTGACATGGTTTCTCTTTTCTCTGCAATTTCTCCTTCCTGCACTGTGTAGGGGAAGATATCATCACCTGCAGTGACAGCCTCTCTGTCCTGCACCCAGGCTCTGTGCCTTGATGTCAGGGCAGCCCAGGGATGTTCTGAGACAAAACAAAAAGGCTAAAGAAAGATGTACCCAAAAGAACTGCCAGGCCCAGTTCAGTAACTTAAGGTGTTTGGGAGCTCTCATGCATGGAAGAAAGGGTCTCTCTCTGTCTGATGATTTGAACAGGTACAGGCCCCCTTCTGAATTCCAGCACTACTGCCCTGATGGGAGCAGATGAAGGAACTTATTCCTGTAACACACTGATTAACAATGCATAAGCACAGAAAGCTACCAGAAACAGGGCACAGACATACAGGTAGCCATCCACCATCCTCTTGGCATAGTCAGCTGCTTCCTCAAACATCTGGAGGTAGGAGAGCACCTCAGAGGCAATGCTGAGGATCCTCAGGAGGTAGATGTTTGTGTCCCCCAGCACAGGCTCCTGTTTCTTCAGGCAATCACGGCACAGCTTCACAACCTGCATGTTGCAATAGCAGGGAGAGGAAGGTTAAGTCAAAGCACCTTTGATCCTGAAGCTGCCACACCAAAGCCCTGTGGGTTACATGGTCCATACCATTCTCAGTCAGCCTCTCTGAGTATTGGGGAAGAAAGGATGTGCTTTGATTTGTTGAAAAACATCAGCCTAGGAAAATGGCTGCTGCTCAAAGCTTTTTCTCTCAGGGTTACATTCAAACAGTGATGAAAAAGTGATGTCTACTGCTCAGGAAAAGAAAGACTCAAAGATGTTGGATTTTGTCAGATACCAAGTTCCTACAGGACTCTTACACCTCAGTGCCATCCACCCAACCTCCTGCAAGCACTTGATTCAAGGAATACTCTTAATGACCCCCATGTAGATGTGGAGTTACACTCTTCTATGCCTGCACTTAGGATCCAGTGTCCAGATTTCTGCTCTAGGGGACTCCAGCCTTTTCCCAAAGAAAGTTAAAACTCAGAGTTTGTTGCTCAACTTGAAATGCTCTCTAAAGAGAATGATTAAGTATTTCCTGGGTGAACAAAAGAGGGAGAAGGAAAGAAGCCAACTGAGCTCTCTCACGCTTTGCCCTTGTAGCCCATGTTCCAAGTGTGACACGGGTGTCCCACACCACACACTCGTCCTCTGCACCCAACAGATGAGCAACATGAGGAGCCAGGAGGTAAAGAGAAGATCAACACAGGCAAAGACAGCCCACAGCTGGATATGCCAAGTCTCCTGACTGTCCTGTCCTCTCCTAAAACCCCTGTTCTCATTTTTATGGGGCTACATGGCAGAGCTGATTTGTTATATTTGCCCTGTTTTTTACCCAGGACGCCCCTGACTCAACACCTGTGTTAGTCAGAGGTGCTGGAAGTCAACTGAATCTACTTGTTTCATCACTACAAAAGAAGTCAGCCTGGGATGTTTTGTCAGACAAGGTTGTGCTTCACAGGGGGCAGAAACCAGTGTCAGCTTTTACAATTTGAGCTGCCTAGAGAGCAGGAGGCACATGGGAATATTCAGGTTACAGCAGTGGGAGGTTGTTTTATCTTTAAATCACGGATGTAGAGAGAGGCAAGGCCTGTTTTCCTGGGCAGTGTGTCTACAGCAAGAGAGCAAAAGCACCAGAACTCACTTCATGGTAAAGTCCCTCCATGCGGGCCTTGTTGATCTTCTCCAGAGTGTCCTTGGAGAACTGGATGACCTCCTTCACCGTGTCTGCAGAGGGCTGGGAACGACATCAGGGAAACCAGTGAGGAAAGTGGCCTGACACGTGCCAAAATACCCTGGTTGAAGGGATGCTTGGTCCACATCTGGGAACCCAAACCAGCTCAGACCTGCCCAAGACTGAAACAGGCTGAAATGGTCCCACTGCCAAGTTAAGACGTGAAGCTCCTGCTGACTTCAGCAAGACTTGCTCATCAGATTAGTGACCATGTACCTCTGCCATGTCTAGCTGGGTTCCTCAACTCTCCCCCACAGGAAAGGGACAGAATTGATCCTGCAACTGAGAGGTCTCATGAGATGGCAGAGATGCTCCTAGTACAGCTGCTTGAGAGAAATGAGGCTCTTGAATGAGAGAGCTGTGGAACAGGAAAGATCACTGAATTTTACCAACCCTGAGAAATGCTGTCATTAGGTACAAACACCCTAAGATGGTTGAGCTGAGATTTCAGCTGTAACCAGACAGGAAAATGTGTTTTCCCACACACCTCAAAGAAGTTTGCATTTCACTGTGTATTTGGAGACCTGGTGCACACCTGGCAAAACTCTAATGAGCTCATAATGAGCTGCCTCATCTTTCTTTGTTTAATGCTGAAATACATTGTTATCCAGCACCACCGTTCATCTTCTGCTTTTCTTAGCCTTTCAAATCTGCATTTTGCAACTCTTCTGGCTGTTGTGACTTTCCCTTTCATAAATGGTAAATGTGAAATTCAGCCCTCAATCACATAACTCCAAGGGTTTTTGGGAAGAGCCTAGTCTAGAGATGCACAACAGAACCAGCAGCCAGGAAGAACCTCTGGGTACAGACAAAAAGAGAGACCCAATGTTCCAATGAAGGATGCAAAGATTTCAAGACAGTACTGTAGGACTGTCCCATTCACTTTTTTCCAGATATGGTCAATCAGATTTTTGAGGAACCTGAAATTCAGCTAGTTGGGAAAAGTTCAGAATGGAAGGAAAAGCAGCAGCTTTTCAGAACCATAATCCCCCCTCTTTTTATGGATAGATATGTATGTGATATGATTATTTATCCTATATTATTAGACTGAAGTTATCATAGCTAGTCAGATTTGGGCAGCTGTCTGAGCAGCACACAGGGTGTCCTGGGGCACAGGGCACATTCAAAGGCAGTGCTAACATCAGTTAAAACCACATCACTTTGCTGTCTGATTAAAGACTCCAAGAATAGGAACTTTAAACAGCACTTCCACAGTGGCTTTGTCTAATAAAAATCCTCTCTTTCCTTTACTAGACTTCTTAGTTTGTTGCTATTATAGACAATGGGAACTTTGCTACTCTTTAGGATGGCTGAAGGACTGGAGGTCAGAGCAGCTGCTGAGGATGAAAGCTGTCAATCTTGCACATATATTCCTAGCACTTTTTCCAGACAGCTGTGTGGGCTGCTGCTCTCAGGCAAGTGTGTCTGAATTCAGAAAATGTGATACAGCCATTGGTGAGCAGACATGCTCCGTGGGTGAGGTCAGTCTGGATACTTATTGTCTATGGATGGAGTGTATTTTTAACAGCTGAAATCATGCACCTTGCATACTTACAGGCTTTTTGTACAGAAGCAATTCAGATTGTGGAGGACATTAACACAAAAGTGCATGTTTTCCTGCTATGTGCTGCACAGCACCTCTAATGCTCACGAAAAGGGGATGGTGCATCTCTAGTGGAAGGTATCCCTCCCTGCCCATGGCAGAGGATTGGAATGAGATGATCTACAAGGTCCCTTCCACCCAAACCATTCTGTGATTAGTGGTCTCACTGCCCAGTCAAGGCTTGATAGCAGGTGTTGAACGACAGCTGAGGGGTTTTTATGCTGTCTACTGAAGGATGTGTTAAAAAATATTTCTACAGAAAGCCAGATAAAAATCCTTCTGCATCAGAGAAATGAGCTCTGGGACAGCTTTGTATTATAAGCAGGGAAGTACAGTGGTCAGTATTAGCTTTACAATGAAGCTTAATTATTTAAAATGGGATCATATAGAAGGGTGTTTTGCACTAGAGGAGAACTTGACCCAGAAAGCAAAGGGTCTTCTCTAGTCTCATGTTCTATTTCCCATGGGAGCTGCCTTACATCAGCTTGATCCTATTTCTCTAAACCTTTCTAAAGAAGTGATTTATAATCTGCAATATCCAGTCTTTCCTGACTGCCAGCTACATGAAAGATGAATTATAGGACTGAGCTTGGCTCTCTGGTAACTGCTGAGCTGGAGGCTGAGGGTTCTGTACTCCTTCTCAGGAAGGTACATCTCACTGGGCCTCTCCTGGTGGCACTGCTGGTCTGAGGTCACAGTTTCTTATCCCACCTGTGCTGCCCCACATCATCATCCCCTGAGCTGTGCTATCTGATTCATTGTGTGACTGCTCAATAGTGCAGATCAATAACTCGATGATATATTAAATTTCCCCCTAAGGTAACACAACCATGGAGGACAAAAACTATGAGCAAATATATCCTTGGGCAGAGAAATTAAAAAGAAACTCTTAGAGCTGCCAGTACACTCACAAACTGGAGCTGCTGGCCAAGCAACACATCCCACTGCCAACAGCAAGACACAACCTTACACCCTCCCACTTGATGACTTGTAAGACCTCCAAGGAAAACACAGATTATTTAAAAATGAGCAGTCAAACATGTTAATTCTTTACAGTCAATCTGCCCACAACAACCATGCACAAATGTCAACCAATGGTGCAAACTCCATGTGACAGGCCTTTGCAAAGAGGGACTGGAAGTTCAGGCTTCCCACATTCCTGGAGCCAGTGTGATATTACAAACTATACAGCTTCAGCAGCACTGGTCAGTCCTGTCACCACAAATCATCTGCAAGACATTCCCCTTTCTGCTGCTCAAAACATTGATTCCCTTTCAGTTTCTCAGAAAACAAACCCACAATCTAAATGCCAGCATTTTTCTCAGCTCTAGATCTAATTTTCCCAAATATTTTTGCATTCTGCCTGCTGATGGACTTTTAGGTTAAAGGCAACTTCTGTGATCTTTTTAAAATTAAAAAACTACACTTACGTTGCATAATAGGGATTAAACTGGCCTTACATGGTGGACTGGAATTGGTGTTGTGCCCAATCAAGATTCAGTTCCATTCTCATTTATTACATTGGGACTAATCATGCCTTGGCCAAAATCTGACTCTATTCCTATTAACAGTGTCCCCATGCTGAGAGACCACAGTTCTAGAGGCACACAGATGCCTTGGTGGAGGAGACACAGCCCCCACTGAGTTTGGACACAGCAGGACAAACCATACCTTGCTTTCCCCCTCCTTCACTGCCAGCATCAGGTCATCCTTGACCTGTTTCTTGCAGTGCTCACAGGTGCAGTCGAAGTAGTACTGCTTCTTCAGCTGCTTCCGCCGCTCCTCGCTCACGTTGAGGAAATCCACGTAGGAAACAGTCAGCTCATCCCCTGGAGCAATCTTGGTCAGAGCCCGCAGCTCGATCCTGAGTGCAAAGGAGATGAGATGTGCACTTGGAGAAGCAGCAGAAGCAAAGGTGCAGCCATAGAGCCATCAGGGACAAATCCTGTGACCTGCCCCTGCCTTGCAGAGGTGAGCCCTTGCCCTAAGGCCCTGCTTTAAGTCTTCAGAGAGTCAATGCAGAGATAAACAGCAGTCTAGTTTACTGAATACGGAGCAAGAACACAGTCACAGTCACACCAGTGACATCTCTGCAAGTCCCTGGCAGAGATATGTTAAGAGTCTGAGCTATAAAGATGTTACAGCTCCATTACTTGATTCAGCTGGGGGTTGAACCTAGACACCAACTTTTATTATATTGCAGGAGATCTCACCAGAAAAAAAAACAAAACACCTGAGTTCAGAAATACTCAACAAAAGGCTGAGTTTGGACTTCAAGTCTTTTTTTAAGTACTGCTTTTCATGCTACCCACACATTCCTTGGCTAGACTCCCAGATCCTGAGCTGTGCTGCCTTCGGTATCATTTTCACTTTGAAAAGTTAAGACGAATTCCATCTAGGTGCTGGGTCAGGGATGCCCTCACCCTGTTCATGCATCTTCACATAAAGGCTTAGAAAAAGTAATCTGAAAAGAATCTGGTTTTTAATAGCTCCTTTGACATGATGCCTATTGCTAATATAATCACAATTACATATTATATAATATATATATTATATATTATTAATTATATAATCACAATTGCCAGTCTCTGTTACCAAAATCCGTGGCAAAACCTTGATGATGGGATTTGGAAAGCTGGACCTTTGCACCTGCCTTTCTCTTGTGTCATTCCCTGTAAAGGTCTTTAAAAATGTGAACACTCAAAAAATTCCCATGCTGTTCCACTCTGTGCATTGAATCTCCCAGTTATTCTGGGCCATCTCTCAGTTGCAGGGGCTGGACAGGCACAAGTGGCTGAAGAACTTGGCCAGAATGGGAAAAAATGAAATCAAATACCAAATGCAAGGTGGTGCTTCTGTATCCATCTCCTCTTCCAACTACTAGTGAGCTCGACAGCGTGTTTGATGTATAAACTCGCTATGAGATGGACCTGGTGAGGGACCTCCTGGCTCCCACCTGAACATGAGGTGCTTTAGGTGGAACCCAACAAGGGCTTCACCACAGGCATAGGTGGCAGAGGACTCATAGGTCTCAGCAGCTGCACTAAAAGTAAGTCTTTTGAGGTGAACATGACTTACTCTGTGTGATCATATTTTTGCAAATACATTTTAATTCTCCTGTAATTCCCTTTTAACTCCCTTGTAATTCCTGTTACAAGCTCTCAGTGCCAAGGGTGTAGCTCTGAGCCTTTCAGCTGCGTTACGGCTGCTGTGAAACTACTTTCCAAGGCTGGTCTTGGCCTTCTCTGGGTGTTCAATCATATCAACGGTGTATTTCGTACAAAATTTATCACTAAACATGCCATTGTCACAAAGGGCAGCCATTAGTTATGTTGCAACCACAGTAGAATGCCAGCCAGAGAATGGTGCAACCTGCTACTCCAGGAAAGAGTGCGTGAAAAAGAGCAATTCTCATCAGAAGGGTTTACACATTTAAACAGTCCTGTTCACACGTAACAGGATTCTTGTTAAAGTGACTCATGCAATCAGAGAAGCAAAACCAAGCCTCTGACTTTCATGATGCCCCTGATAGCTCAAGCACCATAGGTATATTTTAAGCAGCCATCCCTTGTGTGGAGGGGATAAGCCAGGAAACACATGGCATATTTTAAATGCTATAGTTAAAGAGGCACTGTCAGCCAGGAGCACACCACTGAGCTTGTCCAATGCTCTTTCCCCAGTGTCTGCCACAAACAGCAAGGACCTTGACAGCTGCATACACAGGCACAGTGAGTGCCCAACAGTTCAAAACTCAAATTGACCCAAAATAGCAACTCTAAACAGAAGTGAAACACTTGTGCCACTTTGCATGGCCCTATCTATAATGCACCAAGAAAACATCAATGGCAAAAAAGAGCGCTTTCACATCTTATATGAAGAAATTGCATGTCTGCTTGAAATTAAAGTTTAAAGACAACAGTGTCCCCTAAAGAGGACTGAATATAATATACCAAGTGCCATGAGCTAAGCAGAGACTTTTTTTCCCACATATTTTTGTGATTTATTTAGTTGGGATCAAGTAACAGTGGCATCATTAAAAGGTGAAAGCATTAATTAGGTATTATGACAAAAAAGGATTGAAACCTACATCTTATGGTACTGTTACTGTACACAGAGCATTCATCAGGCACTGTTTGTTGCAGAAGAAACGTGGACCATTTAGTATGTCAGTAACACAGTCATTTCTCATCTCCTAATATGCAAGGTTTTATTTTGGGCTGCATAAGATTAGCGAGACCTTGTTCTGACTTTCATGTTCTTGCCACAGTCAGGGGAGGAGAAATGAGAAGTGTAGAGAGGAAATACTGACAGGGAGGAAGCCAAGAGAGAGGATGGGAAGGCAGAGAGGGAATTCACCCTGTAGGACACAGTCGCAGTAGTATCACTATCATTTTAACTTACTACAAAATGCAGAGTTAAGTGAGGTTTGAGTTTAGTGGGGCTTTACACAGGGAAGGAGGAGAAGTTTAGAAAAAAGGGAAAGTGAAATTCACTACAAACACAGGGAGCCCCTCGGGGTGTTTGCAGCTGTTCCATTAAACACTGGGCATGAGGGGTACAGGGTAACCGAAGGGAATGATGCTTTCAAGACTGACCCACCTCATCTGTGTGTGGAACATTGATCTTACAGCCTCATGACTGAAAGACAAAACAAATGTCTGCAGTTTACACACATAAAAGTACAACAACAACAAAAAATGGATACACAGCATAGTGCATTGGGACACTGTAGTGACTGGAGACAAAGGGGCTCCCTATGCCTGGCTCATGATTCACTTCATGAGAGCTTCCCTTTTGCTATGCAGCTGACAGGACCAAATTGCCCATCACTGGGCCACAGAGGATTTGGTGGGCAACTGCCCTGACACTGTGATTTTAGGAGTGGTCTCAGTCAGGGGATGTGTAAAACCTGCTTCTGACATTTGATAGGCACGTGGGGATTAGTTCTCCTGTACAGAAATGTCTCCACTGACATCAGCAGTCATGCTTTCTAAAACAGAGCTTGAAATGGAAACTCAAACTGAGATACCAGCCACAAGGACTGTGCTCTGTGTTCCGTGTAATGAGTTTAGTTGGCCCTCAGATCCAGAATTTTGCCTTGAGTGCTGACAGAGAGCTCATAACATGGACTTATCATCAGATTCTTACAGAAAGACAAGAAAGGCAAGAAACCTCCATAATTTACCTGGGAAATAATGAAATGGTCAAGTTTAAAATCAGTAACAAGACACATGTGGGAGTTTTGGAAAGCTGCCAGGCAAATAAAATGCCATTCCTCTGCTTACTGCCTAGGAAGTCAGATTTCAGGGCTCTCACTGCTAGTTGCCTCCTCCACTGCTGGAGGCTGTTTGGAGAGGCTCTCCATCGCTTCACTATGGATCTAATCCAGGGCAACTGGATATCATAGCACAGACTCCAATCTGACTGTGTATCAGACCCTAATTCCCACCAAGGTAATTATCCTGATGCAGTTTTGTTGTCTCTTTATTAATTTACCAGCAGCTTGATAAATGCTGGTGTAGTTTTATCAGGGAAAACCAGCAGCAACAACTGGAGTGCAGAAGCAATGTTTTAGTTAAAGCAGTGAGGCTGGGAAGGGCATTAACTCATAGCACTAAAGGATGGTGAAGACAGCTAGCTGTAAAATCACGGCAGAAAGTTTGAAGGAAATACAGTGGCTGTGCGGGTTTTGGCAAGCAATTTCCCACAGTTAATGTCTTGAACACGCTGCAACTTCCTGGATCAGCAGCAGTTTATACCTGTCATGGCTTGGAGGCTGGGAAGGGCAGAGCATCCCTCCTGTGGGCTGCCCTGAGCCCTGGGAGCAGCAGCCTCCACTCTCAGCTCTGCTGAAACATCCCTGCATTCCTTACTGAATCTCTTTCCATCGCATTTGTCCCACAGGAGTTTTCTTACAGGACTTGGGTGGGAAGGGGGAATGCTCAGTGGCTTTAGAGTGTCCTGCACTTGGACATGGCTCTGCTTGCAGATAACAGTCACAATTATCATTAAGGTCGCACTGCTAAAGAGTTAATCGGTGATTAATGGAGATGGTACACTCTCACCAGATGGGATTTGTGTTAGCAATGGTTATAAACACATCAGCAGATAGTGATACACAGCTGATTGCAAGCTTTGGTTATGAGAAACTTGGACTGTGGACTGAGTATATCCTTAATAATTTACTAACTGGAATTGCTCCTTAACTATGAAGGCTCAATATAAGGAGTGAGCTAAACAGCTATGTATTACTTTATCTGCATATTTTGAGTCTAGTTACAAAAGTCAGAAAAAACAGGGGAAAATTCTTTGCTGGTTGCTGGATTTGGGGTACAATCTTGTCTATCAGTGCATTAGATAATAATTTTTAAAATAAGAGAAAACAGTTCTTCATCTTTAGAAAGAAAATACTGATATTTTTTTCCCTTGAGCTGAAATAGATAGAAGGAAATAAGAAAGAAGAGATTTTCTGGGGCAGGAATCTGACACTAGGGTTGGAAAGTCTCCTGAGTTGCCTGTTAGGATGCATTCCCACTGTGCCCAAGGAAAGAAATGCACTCACTTGCCATTGTTGAAGATGACAGTACAGTTGGGCCAGCAGTCATGGTTGGCCTGGCAGAGGTTGGGGAAGATTCCCACACCAACAGCCTGCAGTCCTCTTTGGTCACTGAGGGTAAAGCCGTTGCAGCTGATCTAGTCCCAAAACACAGGCAGGAAGAAGATTAATGGAGAAAAAGCTGACAACACTCCAAACAGGATAAAACATCAGAAGAGAAGCAGTGCAGGACTTATGCAGAGGGACGAACACAGAGGAGAGCTGAGTAAATGTTGCAGAACATTTGCTGTTAATATTTGTTTGGGATGCCTAAGACAAACCTAGTTTGACCATGCATTGGTTTCCTTATATTCTCCTCCTGCAAATAATTTAGAAAAAGGTCACAGGAAAATGAATTTGAGGCAATTCAAGCAGAAAGCAAAGTTCACACATATTAAAACACATATCGGTTAGAAATTAACTTTGAGAGCTGCACTCAACCTGATCATGTTTGCTGAATTGCATGCAAAGCTTATAAAAATAATCTACTACTGTTTGTTATGTTTTTTCACAATGACTTTTGCATGACATATCTACCAAGAATGCATTATTTTACTTCTCTATATGATACATTACTATCACATATAAACAGAAGAGTTTTTAGTCACAAACATAAACAAAGGAAATATTTACAAAGAGAAAATAGGATAGACCAAAGGAAATATTAACTCAGCTACTAATTACCTAATAGTTTTGTTCACTTTCTGAAATGATTTTGTACATTTTCTGTACTTCCTTATTTCTATATGGACCAGCTGGTCACTTGCACATAGATCTCCCTGCACCCAGTAGACTGGATTATCTTTTTGCTGTGGGTATCAAAGGATACTGTGCCCTCTCTCTGTGCTAAGGCAACTTCTCTGCTACAACAGCCCGGGCAGAGGTGCAAGCAGAGCGTGTGTCTCCTCCCAGCTCATGCTGGCCCCTTTGGCAGTGTTGGGAGCTGAGAGGTTAGTGCATCATTAACCAATTCACAAAAGGGATGGGGAAGAGCAGCTCAACCTGAACTGGCTTCTGGGAATTTCACTCTACTGCTACACTGAGAACAAGAATGTGTAGTTAACAAGTTAGCAATGGATATTATTAAATATATTTAATATCTTTAACTGATTTTATTATATATATAAAATACTTATATAAATGTAAAAATCTAACACAATATTAATAGACATTCGTGTATCTATAAAACAGATCTGTATTCAAATATATTCTAAGTATGCTTACTAAAAATTTATTTAGACTTTCTCAGCTCTCCTAGCTGCAGAGAAATGCCCAGTGGGACATGTGATGAGAATACACCACCTAAAATTTGTCTCCGTGTTTAGACAGACAAAATGTTTCAGAGCTTGCCCTTGCCATGGCTGAGTTTCCCAGTGCAAAAGTGATGTGGATGGGGAATGGGCACTGCACAAACCACTTGCAGCAAATGCTGGTCTCAGCTATCCATCTCTGTGGCCTCTTGAGGACAAGAGGGGGATGAAGTCAGCCATCCTCAATCCAGGGCAGCTGGAGACTTTCTCTGGGAAGCTGGCATTAAAACACTGCCCTATTTGCTCTCCCATCCCTCTGACATACCACTCCAAATATGTGGGAGATGAACTGCATGCCGAACTGCTGGCAGTGGGGTGGCCAGAACTCGAGGAAGCTCTCCACGTCAGTGCGGAGATCCTTCTTCTCCTCCTCGCCAAAGCTGTCCACGTGGTTCTGCAGCTCATCAATGGAGACCAGGCAGCCCTCGGACAGGCCACTGCCTTCCCTCTCTATCTTCCACATGATCCGGGCAGCCAGCCTGGCCAGGAGAGAGCCACGGGTGTTAGCACTGCCACCACAAGGAGAGGAAGCAAAGGTTCATCAAAATTCACTTAACGGGTGGGAAATTGTGTGCAGAGAGACCAACTGAGATGGGCTCAGCTTCAGATGGCTGATAGCTGGTCACCATCCATGGGCTTTTGAAGGAAAGGATTTGCTCTGGGTTTTGTGTTCTCACCTGCAGAAGTGCTACAGACCTCCAATTCCCCAGCCTTCCATAAATGCTCTCCTTTTCTTAGAGATTCCTCTCATTTTCTTATAATTGAGCCAGGACGTATAATGAAGCCAAAAGAATGTATCCTATAAACAAACTGGGGAAGAGCCCACCTCCTATTCCACTTTTCCACCCACTCCCTGCTTTCCCAAACCTCCTAAACCATCCAGGGTAGGTTTGCCTCACCACATTCAGCAACAGTAGATTTTTAGGGCCCAGAAGCAGCAACAACAACAACAACAACAACAACAACAAAAAAGCAGGAGCACACCCCTTGCACTCCAGATACACCACTCCCTCAGTCCAAGGATACTCCGGGCAATCCCTAAACCTTCTCCCACCTCCACCCTGTCCAAATGAGGCCACACAGCTCTTCCTTGCCAGGGGGTGCCCTGTCCTCTCCCAGGCTGCCAGCTCAGCCCCGGGGGCCAGCTCTCACCTGATGTTTTCAGAGGGTGCCTTGCCGTGCCTTTTGATGGCAGAGCACTCATTTTTGTGGTTGAGCCAAGCCGCTCTCTGGCAGGTCCGGTCGCAGTAATAGGCAAACTTGCACTGGCCACAGCGGTGGAGCTTCTCCTGCCGCTTGAAGCAGGTGTGACAGATGACATGTGTCAGGCTGGAAGGACAGAAGGACACATTGGCTCGTACCTCAGTGAGAGATAGCTCTGGTCAGCGCAGGTCCTGTCAGCTTTGCATCCCTGTGCTCTCCACAACCACTAACAATGGACCACTCAAGATTTTCCGGGAGGATGAAGAAACATCCCACCCAGCTTAATCCTGTGTGCTTGCCCAGTGCTGTTCCTTTTCTGTTTGGCTACTTCAAAGAGACAAATAGTTTGTTTAAAGGAGGACAGTAATAAAGCATTTCCCAGCTCTCAGCCCTCTTGTCTGCAGCTCTTCTGCTCCTCCTCAGCACTGCTGCTGTCAAGAGGATTTTCAGTCTGGTTTTGGTTTCTGTCTGGGCTGTGATGAAGCACCAGTAACCCATTTCTGAGCAGAAAGCAAATGCCCGGTGAGTCTGTGGCTCAGGTGAGAATGAAAAAAACCACTCACCTACTTGCAAAGCCTCTGACTTTGGCTGAAGTGAGCACCCCACCAAGCCCTAAAGTATTCCTGTGCCCCTTGAAGACCAGGTCACAAAATGGAGCAGCAGCTGCCACTGTGCCCAAGAGATTTAGGAAAATGTTGGGTGAGAGGGACCAAACAGGAGCATGGCTCTGAGCTGTTCTAACTACTCTCCTAAACTTTCCTTAGGCACATTGTAGAGAAAAAAATGTGCACCAGCAATGCTCTGCTAGGGAGCAGACCAGAGGAGTACCACAATGAAGACTGGTGGGGCAATGTGGTTGCATAGGGAAATCTGGTTTTGTACTGCTTGAAACAAAGATATGTTTGCATGGGTTAAAAGGCAGCTTTGCTTGTCATTTCTTTTTGCCCCAAGGCTACAGGTTCTAGAGGCACTGCACTTGGCAATTGTGGCATTGTGTTGGAAATGACATGAGGAAGCCAACAAAACAGCCTCCTTCAAGGTAGATCTTCTCACCCAAGTGCTTTAGGTCTTCTCCTTCCTTTGGTTGTCCAACATCAGAGCCCCAGGCTGGGTGGGTTTAGGGCTCTCCTGGTCCCAGTGACTCCAGACAGATGCTAAGCATGGATTAATGAATGTCTAAGGGACTAGGGCTGGCTTCCAGCAGATCCCCTGGCATAAGAACACCAATGATTGAGTGCTGACCAGTGGCACAAAATGTGCCACCGATGGGGGTGATGTCAAACATCAAGGATAGTGAGCACAATACCCAATGTGAGGATGTGCTCTGCTCTCAGGGCATGAAGTTCTTCCTGTTTAGTCTGGTGTCAGCTTTAGCATTGGGCTCTTCAGGCCACTTAAAGCCTTCCTGCAGATGGGCTAACTATGGAGATTTCTCCTGCAAATCTAAAATGTCTGTCGTGTCTTTCTCTGATGCCATCAGCAGTAAGTGCTCCTTTATCTGTGGTTTGACTGCTGACAGGTTACTGTGAGTTAGATGGTCATGAGAAAACTGGAAAACACCCTTCAAAAGGGGAAAATTTCTACATTAGGGAGTTCAAAACTGGATTTCCAAGAAGCATCCTACAATTGTATGCATGTAACTATAACCAAAGCTGCAGAAGGAATGATACTGATGAAGAAGTCTAACCTCACATCCTCCCTCTGAGAGTGTCCAGGGTCCCAGACCAAGTGGAAACCTCCCCCATGTGTCCCTTTCATGTGTTCAGCTGCTTGCTCCTAGCACTTAATTCATTGGGAAGGAGGGGGTGACACTTAGGACTCCTGCCCAAACAACTTTGAAACTTTTTGCTTGCTTCTTGAAAAGGCTTTTCACTGCCTGATTTGGTGTCTCCAGCTGTCTGCTTCTGCAGGCAACCACCCACTTTATCTGGGCCTCCAGCCAGGCTTGACAGCATAGGAGAATTTAAATTCCTATCACTCAGACACTGCTGGTGCCAGAAGGGAGGTTCTCCTCATTGCAAAAAGCTCACGGCCCCCTGAGGCGTCATGATCAAGGGAAGGTTGTCACTGTCCACAGCCCAGAGTGGGGAAACTGAGGCACAAGGAAATAAAAAAAATTACTGATGATCCTATAAAGAGAATGTGCACAGGCAGGAATCAGATCCACAGCCCCAGAGAGTCCAGCCCAAAGACTGTCCTGCTTCTCCAGTATACATACATACATATATTAAAAAAAAAAATAAATATATATATATAAATGCACATATGCATATTTATACCTATCACATGACATTTAAAATGCATTTTCACTCCCATGTCAGTATTGTGTGAGCTGCTAACACAATTTACCTTGTGCCTTGGCTGTTACAGAATGAAGAGGGCCATTGAATTAAAAGTAAAATGATCCATGGTGGAAAAAAACACATGCAAAAATGAGGTTTGGAAAATAAGATCTAGGAAAAGGAGTGATGCTGGAGATAACCCAAAGCAAGGCAAGCACCCAGGATAGGGCAGGGAGAAGCATGTATCTGGGAAGGGGGATGCAGCCAGCTCCACTGTGTCAAATGGAAGAGCTGGGAGCTGGTGAGAAATGTGAGGCTGTGCTCTGTCAGCTGTCAAGTCAGTGGGGCAGAGAGGTGCAAGAGAGATTACACTCCTTGTAAAGGCAAAGGAGAGCCAGAGGGCTGATAAAACCTGCATGGTTACATTGTGCTGGGAAGCACAGGGAGATATCTCACATAGGGAATGGAGTTCTCTCCTGCTACCTGGGTGTTTTGAGGGCAGTCAGAAAGCAAAAAAAGAAGTTTCTTTGCAGAGAGGAATGACAGGTTGGAAGGGAATGCAGTGCAGCAAAAACCAAGTCCTAAAACAGGTGTCTTCTCCCCCCAGCTTGCTCCCTGAGAGCAGAAAGAAATACTGAAATGATGGCTTTGCATTTTGTTGTTTTTCATAGTGTCCAGATTTTCCAAAGCAAACACAGCTGGTGAAACTTATCATTCGCCCTGGAAATCCCTCATTTCTGAGGAGATGCAGAAATGCACATAACAAGTTATGCTGGATTTTCCAGAAAGCAAAGGAACAGTCCATGTGGCATTGAAACTGCAGTCACCATTACTCAGAGATCATTGACTGGCAAGTGTAAGAAATACTGCATCGCTCACAAAACCTGTATGGGATCCTCTGTGCCCAGAAATAGTTTCAAAGAACGGTGGGTTTATTGATAATGTGTGTTACCATGACTCCACAGGCCTGGACTCAACCCTTGGCACAGTAAAGAAATCAGGAGGCACAGGTATTTGAGATCTATTGCCTAAAACTTCAACTAATATTGCTTGAGCACTAGCTGACCCTGCAAGCACCTGAATCCTCCGTGTGCCCCTCTGCAGTCATGCAAACTCCTGCTGTCTCAGAGATGGTCAGAGCTGGTCACCCCAAAAGGGGTGGGCAAAGTGGGGCTCTCTCACCATCTGTCCATCTGTCCTGAAGACAGACAACACCAAGGACGCCAAAGGCTTGCAGTGGTCCACAGTCTTCTCTCTCACTCCCTCTGCAATGGTCAAGATCCCCAAGGACAGGTGGAACAGCCTGAGATTAAACCTAAATCTCAGCCTGTGGAAAACATTGGTTTATAAAATCTTTTCTGTCTGCTCTAGAAGGTATTTAACATAACCAGAAATGGCTCCAGGTAGCCCAGACATCCTCTCTGGTACAGAGCAGCCCACTCTCACATGTTCAGGATGATGCAAGGCCAGGCATCACTAAAAGTTTCTGGAGAGAACCCTGGGTAGGTGACTTCTGGTATGGCACCTACCCAGAAGCCCTGGAGGCTTCAATCCTCAGAGTCTTGGTGCTCAGCTTCCCTTGCTTTAACCCAGAGACAACACAACTGTTTTCTGCTGTGTCCATGCATGCCATGGCCTCTGAGGTGACCTCTGGCCACCCATTCACTGCCATCTTCCACACAAAGTGAGAACTTTTTCCCCCCTGCCCAAAAGCAGGACCTTCTTTACTACAGTAATGTCTCCAGCCCATCAAACCTTGCCAAGTCAGTGATTTAGGACTAACTTAAAGGGCAGATGTCACTGACTGACTCACTAAATTACTTTCTCATGTTTCCTTGGCCTCTTATCCAAGCGTCAATCAAGCTGAACTCTGAAGGGCTCGTGTGCTCTGATGTTACGTAGATGAGACGCACAACTACTGCTAATCCTGGATGTATCTACAGTGACAAAAGCAGTGATTTCATTTGACAGCCAACAAATGCAAGAGGTGGCAGAGCACTGACAACTAAACCATGGCTCCTGCAAGCATGGCTCTCTGTGAAAGCAGAAGAAACAAATAACTCTTGTGACTGCTTGGACTGGATTCAGACGGATTAAGAACTGTTGGACCTGCTAGGACAGAGGGCTGAGCACTGTCATGGGAAATGTATTAAACTCATCTCTGAGACATTCATAACCCAAATATCTGCCATCCAGCACACACAGCATCTCATTCACTGGTCTGGAAAAGGCAGGTGAAATGGCTTTAGTGCAAAGAACAGAGGAGGATTTCACTGAGTAGCTGACAGACGTGGTGAGGAGTTCACAAACTGTTTAACATGGGTTCATTATTCTATACCTCATAGATGATGCATATGGATGGCCTAACTTACACCTAAGTCCTATTTATTATTGGCTGGCAGGATATCTCTGTTCTCAACCTGCTACACCTGAAGATGTAGGCAAAGTCTCCTTGGCTTTCAAAGCAGAGGCTGTAACACTTCATTAAAGACCACAAGTAAATGCACCTACTGTTTCAGCAGTGAAAGGACAAGGGACATACTCAACAGCTGGCTTCTACTGAGGCTACCTCATGATGAATTGTTAGCACAAGAATGGCTTTTTCCTTTAAAAAGGTATAGAAGCTTAATACTTTCATCTTTAAAATGTCAGGGATGACATGTCCTAGTTTGTCTGATTTGAGTGGAGGATTTATTTTAGACTAATTTTTCACTATTTTATTTTTAATCATTCATTACAAGATTTCCCAGCCTCTTTTTAGAGGTGCAAGTATGGTTGATTTTAAAAAGCTAGGTTTTCTTACAGGCTTTATCTAAGCTTTTGAACAAATGAGAAAATAATAAAAAATCAAACCCCAGAACATTTCAAATGGTGTGAATAAAATCACATTAGTTCTCAGTTTTTATTGGCATCAACTCCAAGAATTTGTTTCTATAATATTTACATAATCATGCTGTTATGGAAAATTTTGGATTTATTCTATTCCTAGGTCATCCCAGCTACAATAACAGAGCTCCTCACATTTCCTTGGAAAATGTTTTGGGCCTGCTTAATACATCAAAAACAGGTGTAAAAATTGCATGGTTTTAAGGGTTTTTTTGCAATTTGCAGATCAATCATCAACCAGATCTTCAGGTGATTTTGGCTTTCTACCACATGACACTGTTTCCCTTGACTGCTATCTCTCAAACCACACTGGTTAAAGAGCAAACCTTCTCTTGACAAAGGCTGACAGAGACATATGAGGCATCCCCATGCTCGTAGGAAATGTAAACTTACAGCCTTGAGAGCTGACTGACATGCCAGAATAGAAGGTCACATACAGTACATTGAGCCCAGGCCCTGGGAATGCCATCGTCCTGAAGGTGGCAGTGAGGAAAGAAGACTGGGAATTAAACCCCAGCCTGTAACCAGAGCACTAGAGAAAGCTTTAGTGAGAGGTAACATCAAAGGGGAATGCACAGGGGCTTTGAAAATTGAAAAATTACCCCAACAAAAGGAAAGAATCCCTTGAGAATATACATTTCCAGCCTTCTGCCTCTATTTTAGGGCAAAGCAGGCCTGACACTGGTGTTTTCTAAATGATATTTCAGCTGATAACAGCAAGACTGAATCAAATGTAGATCAGACTGTGTCTGCACTTTATCCAAAGAGCAAACTACTGGAGATCACACTGAGTTCTGCACCTCATTTCAATCAATATTCACTGTCTCTCTAAGCAGCCTGCTCTCCTTTAGGTAGAAGTAACAGGCATGATACAAGAGTCAATGCCAGGTAAACACTGTTAAGCAAAAAGTTATAGAATCATAGAATCAGAATGGTTTGGGTTGGAAGGGACCTTTAAAGGTCATCTAGTCCAACCCCCCTGCCATGAGCAGGGTTTGCCTGGTGAGTCATACCCTGGCCTTAAAAATCTAAGAAACTATGAGCTGGAGAACATTTATAAGAACCTTCTTCAGCTTTGAGTTTTACGTACTTCTAGACTAGAAGTCTCTGGCACTGTGTAAGAAACTGCTGTTCAGATGACCATCACTGGGCTGAAGAGTAAAGGTCTCACCAACCTTAATGACTTTCAGAGCCTTCAGGGAACTTTTGGGTCCCTGTGACCTACAGGGGTTTCCAGGGTTGGATGCAGTCTGTAAATCTAGACACCTAAATGTGCTCATCTGTACCCACTGTGTCTAAGTAGAGATCCCATCACAATACTCATGGGATCTGGAAAGTCATTCAACTCAAGAGTGTCTGTTTTCAGTGCACCTTATAATGTTCCATTGATTACATGGGCTGGATTCATTCGTCTGGATACAGGAGTCCAGTGTTATTTTAGGCTTTGAAGGGACACCCAGCTGGCCTGAGAAGAGGCCTGATTCTCATAAATCCTGTTTTGTATCTGTCAGTCCTAAGAGAATGTCTCAGACACCCTGGGGCATCTCAAATTCTTTAAACAGACCTTAGTTTTAGGTGTCATAATTTGCAAGCTGTGTCTCATAGCATATTGCTGGACAAGCCATCCCATCGTCCTGTAGACTGATCCATTTAAATTGATGGGTCAGAATATGATGTTCAGAGTATGATGACTGATGATAGAGTTTTGTCAAAGGAATATTTCTTATTTTCCTACCAAAATAAAATTCTCCACAGCTCCTCAAACTCAGCCTCCTACTGAAAGACAGACACCCATACACTGCAGTTGGGTGACAGCCTTGAGTCCAAATTACTTCAGCAGCTCCTCACATCAATATCTCTCTCTCTCTCTCTATGTACCTACATATAGCAGAAAAGCATCCATACTGGGATCAGACTTCCCAAAGGACTGAGCTCTTCAAAGGATGGAAAAGTAGAGACCAGCTCTGCACTCTAGTGCTTCTATGGTTGTCTTTATGCACAAGGAAAACTGAAATCTGTTGAAAATCAGGTCACATATTTTGTAAAACCTGTGCCAAAAAATTAAACCCACCAGTCACTCACATTTGAATCCCCTTTCCATAGTACACATACACAGTGCTTTCAGCAAGAGATGAAGATGCTGAACTGAATTAGGATGAGGGACTGTAGACTTTGGGTTTCTCTTTGTAGGCTGAGTCCCTTTTTAGTAGTGTAGACTCAAAACTATTGAGAACCTATACATGTGTGTTTGTGGGCAAGGAAAACCACATGTCTCTTCACTAGACTCATCAGCCAGGCAGAGGCAACAGCAGTTCTTCCAGGGTGAAACCAGCCACATGGCCCAGTGTGGATTTATTCTTACAGGTCCTACAAGGGTCCAGCCAGCCCTTCTTTGACAGCAATCAATTCAATGGGATTTGATGCAATTGCAATTGGGACAGCAGTAGGAGGTACCTTCAAAACTAAAGCCCTGAGCATGTACAAAAAGCATCAGAGTAATTTCCACAAGAAAAATGTATGTTTTCATTGTATATCAGGTCCAGGTTATCCTCTGCCGAGCACTAGCCAACAAGCATTTAGTTGGCACCACCTGTTTCAGAGATTTTGGGACTGCATTTCACCACTAACCTGTATGAAGTACTTTGGGATGAAATGTGTCACAGGAGGGTAAGAATCTATTATTATTGCACAACAGTTGCAGAGAAGGGATGTGTTTATCTTGCTTCCCTGCTTCTCAACCTCTGAACCTGCTCTCTGGGAGCTAAAAAACCCAGCCTGGGGAGGGATGGAAGCACATCTTTCCCTATCTGAGGTTTTCTGTTGGAAACCTAAGCTTGAGACACAGTCTGCAGTCTAAGAGATGTTGTGGCGACAGTTTCTCCCCTTATCTCACATTACACAAGTGACATTTGAAAATGCAATGAAGTTGTAGCTCTTCAACACGGGCAGCTCTGCTCTATGAATGATGCTTGCAACATTTCACATAGAGAAAAAATTTCTCGACCATCCATCAAAAGTTGAAATGTTTTCAATCTTTTGGTTTTTAAATATTTTTAATAAGGCATATGGGAGAAATAAATGTCCATAGGCACTTCCAAAGCAAAAATAATAACACCAAAAGATTCCAGCTAGTAACATGAGTGAAACTGAAGTTCAAGAGCTAAAAGGACACATCAAGGAGAGATGATTTGGTCACCAACTACTGTAATTGAGCTCAGGGTTAAGACTTCAAGAATCCAACATTTTAAAATGAAAAATGACATTTTTAATGTGAGCTTTTGCAATGATGTATTAAAATAAAAACTAAAAGTGGCATTGCTGCTATTGCAAAGATTCATAATCAAGTTCACCCACTGACAGTTAAAGGGCAAGGAAAGAATAAATGAAAGGCACACAAAAAACTTATTTCTTGCTCTGTCCATTTAATCCCTAGTCCTCTGCTACTGCCAGAATACACAGTAGCACTGACCAGCTTCATCTACAAAAAAACCCCACAATTAAAAGGGCAGCAAGACTTCTGCTTATGCCCCTGAGTTCATTAGCAGAGCCAGTTCAATCAGGGAATGCTCATTTATGCAGAATTGCTCACAGCCCTGTTTAAGTCACTGGCAGTTTGGGGTAAAAAACTCGGTGTCAGGACTCACCCTGATGCCCTTGAAGAACACTCACGATTTTCCTAAGCCCAGAACAAAACCTTCAGCTGACATCTAACTCTTTAATTTAAAATTTGGGGCCACATTCTGTTCTCAGCACAGTATAGGGGTGAACAAATTCCATTCATGTCTGAGGCTTTACTATAGATTTAGCCCAATGGAGAATAACATAGAAACTGGTTCTTTGTGTCTTTTAGCTTCCAGGGTGTTTAAGTGAATCTTCCACTGACTCAAAGGGCAGAAGTGGGCACCTACCAGGCACACTCACAGCACAGGTTGAGTAAATGTTGCTCATGCTTTAAACGAGCAGCAGAAAGTGTCCTTGCACCAGAACTCAGTTTCTAGCTACAGTGGTGAGGACATAAATTTAGAATCAGTCTCGTGCAAGAGCAAAAGCAGACACTTGTCTCCAGTTGACTCAGCTATCTGTAAATATAAAATCACTTTAACACAAACAGTGTCGCTCCCTGATCCCCACCAGCTCCTAGTTCACACGCAGCCGGTGATGAAGCTGCGAGTACAGCTGGAGATGGTGCACATGAGCACAACACGATGGAACTCACTTTTATCATGCATTTCACACCAAAGACTTGAACAAAGTCAGTCCAAGATTGCTGTACCTGAATGACACTAACTCCTGGCAATTCACCGGAGCATAGCATGGGGCTGGTTTTGTGAGGCACTGAAAACACAAAACTTTCATTGCATTTGTAAAAGCTGACAACACCAAGCACCTTGCAAGGTCACATCCTGGAAACAGATTGAGCCATATTAAAAGCATTAAAAAGCTAATCTGAGCCCTGGGAAACACAGTCACTGTAAGATGTGAATGTGTCTTTACAGAAGTGCTTCTGACTTCCCTTCTCTCCCCTCTCTGATGTTGTCCAGACACTTTCAAACTTTTATGCACACAGCCAGATGAAATTTTACATCGAGATTACTTTTGGCCTGTGTTTTACAAGTGCTTTTCTCTTACCTGTCAAAAACCACAGCTGCATAGGCTGGCTCTGCGAAGATGACATCTCCAGGCAAGAATTCCTTCTGGGCTTTCAAGCCCCTGCCTTTGCCTTCAGTTGTGAACACTTCCACTGATTCCATTCCTCCTTTGGTCATTCCAGGGACCCCAAGGCTTGGGAGGTGGATATCTCAGACCAAGCCAAATCTCCTGTCACTCCTATCAACTTTGACTTGCTCCAAGGCCACGCTTATAAAAGGGCTGGCCTCCCCCCACCCCTGGGCACATCACTTCCCATGGGAGGGTGAGGGGGTGGGAGCAGGAGAGGCAGGAGCTGGAGATCCTCTGCACAGTATCACCCACCTACGCAGGGAAGGCACGGGGCTGGGGTTTCTGCTTCATTAGGAAAACCCTCTCTGAAAATGACATTTGGAATTGTTTCTCCCACCCACAAGCAGTTGTGTACATTACGATTCAGCTTAATTTATACTCTCCCATTGGAGAGAAAATGTATTCTCTTTGCAGGGTATTTTTAGCAGCCACATGCTTCTGTCTCTCAGGAAGCAACAGCTGAGACAGTGGAATGGGGACTGCTAGGATGCCTATTTCCAACCCCTGCCCTGTCTGGCTTTTTCTAGAAATCAAAGAAAGTTGCTTTATTTTTACCCTTAAGGAGAGGGACAGCATGTTTTTAGAGGCCAGGAGACCAGTGCCTTGAAATTCTCGGCATCCTGTCACCCCCTGAGCCTGGAAAGGAGGATTTATTTCCCAAATGCTGGTGGCAATGTGTGTGACAGAGAAGGGTGGAAGGAGCTGGAAGGGCAGCAGCAGTTTAGCAGAACCAAGCAGGACATCTCAGATACTCATATAGTTTTGGATGAACTAAACCCCTTTGAAACACAGCACTGCACCTGAGAGCCCTCCCCACCTCCAAAGCTCAGCTGTGGAAGAGAACCTGAGCCCCCTGAGTGGAAAAGGAGAGTCCACCAGAGAAATCAAACTCATGAGCAGTCAAGCTGTGACTTTACTCTCTGCCTCAGTGCAAGTTCAGGGAGACACATGGAAAGACCTCTGTGTATAAGAGTGAGCCACACTGTGGAAATTGAACCCAGCCCAGATTGCTGTTCAGCATTTTTCTATGATTTAATAGCACTTCAGGGGGCTGGTTCCTGCTAATCTCACCCTCACACTCATAAGGAAATCTGATGCTGTTTCCTCCTGGATCTCTAAGCACCATGCAGATAACAGTGATTGCAAACCTCTTCCCACATCTCTGTGCTGCACGGAAAAATGTGTCAGGTTAACAGGAAAGTGAGATGCAGAGAAATAAAGAGGGTAATTCTTGTGCATCCCGTGGCAGTAAAAGAAATGCTTTACATTTTCAAAGCAGTGAAAAGAATCACCAGACTCTTTGAGACACAGAACTGCTCAGCATCTTCTGGTAAAAGCTTCTCTGAATATTCCTTACCTGTAAATGAAGTCTGGTATCATACCTCAGCACAGACACCCTGTGTTATAGGCTGCCTGTGTGTGCCAAGTACAAACAATGTCAATCCACGACTCCAATAAGTTCAGGGTGATCCAGCTGTTCATGTGATTATGAGCAATATCTTCCCCAAACAATCAGACAGCTCCACTCCTCGTGAGGAGGGCCAGAGCCATCTCAGAGCCATCAGCACAAGCCTCCCAGCCTTCACCCTGTGCAGTGCAGAAAAGTCACCACAGGCAATTCACCCCTACTAGCAATAACAGTTTTAATTGCAATGTTCTATATGTGTGATAGTTAATGTCAGGATGTTCTGGTCTCATCTGCTACTCACAGGTAATTCTCTTGACTGTACACATCTTTTAGAAACTGCCAGAAGTACTTTAGCACATAAAAAGTAGGGGCCAATTTCCTCACACACACACCCCCAACCCACACAATTTTGAGTGTGGTTATATTGAACCCAGTCTTTTTTCACACTAAACCATGTTTCTGATTCCCAGATAACAAATAATACAGAATAGACTAGACTAGACTTGACTAGACTTGACTAGAATAGAATAACAAATAATATAATTACAACAAAGAATCTATTTTTTCAAAGTAGATGCTAGATAACAGGGATTCCTTTTTTTAAAATACCTATTTAGGGCAGTGAGTGTACTTTGAATCCTTTGAAAATACACTGAATTTCACAGCCAGCTGGAGAGGAACACTAATTTTGGTACATGGAGCAAGGCAGACCCTCCAACAGAAGATTATTCTGTGCTTTGGGTCTGTCTGGATTCTGGGCTGGAGGGGTGAGTGGCCCCATCCTCCTAACAGCAGAACTAACAGCACCCTCTGCTGCCCTCTAAAAATTATCCAAAGCACAGTTTTATCAAATTTAATCACAGCAGCTTTGGACTGTGGTGAGCAGGGCTCAGACAAGTTGTGAATTAGAGAGAAAAGAAAGGAAAAAAAGGGGAGAAAAAAATCCCTGTTCTAGGCAGGTGCTTCTTGGACTGATCCTGTCACTGTAATTCAGGTTTAACCGTTCAATGTGAATATCTGCAGGGCAAGGTGGGGGGGACTGGTCTGGATGAACTCTCTTTTGGAGGCAACAGCAGGGAAAACTGGGATGAAATTAGTCTGCTCATTCTCCTGGGGATGGGCACAAGGGCAGAGGGGGATTCAGCCTTGAAGAGGGATGGATCAAGGGGATGATGCAGGGGAGGGCTGCCTGGTGGTTCAACAGCAATTTGAGGGTTTTGGTGGGGGGTTGGGTGCTGGAGAGTAGAGAGGTGAGGGGAGAGGCCTGCAGTTACTAGTAGTTGTAAGGCAGGTATTAGGATGTTCCTAGTATTTACTAGGCAGTTACAGGGCAGTTACTTGTAGTTGTTTGATAGTTATTACGCAGTTACAAAGCCATTACTAGTAGTTGTTAAGCAGACATTAAGATGTTACTAGTGGTTGCCATGCAGTTACTAGACTCTTCCTAGTAGTTATTGAGACTCTTATTGTACTTATTGAGCAGTTACTAGGGAGTTACTAGGCTCTTACTAGTAGTTACTGGGCAGTTATTAGACAGGTACTACTAATTCTGAGACAGTCACTATGCAGTTACTAGTAGTTCTGAGGCAGGTGCTTGGCTGGTGCAGTTATACTAATAACTATTGGGCACTTAGGAGGCAGTTGCCAGCAGTTACTAGTAATCACTAGGCAGTCACTAGCAGCCACTATAAAGCTACTAGTAGTCACTGTACTGTTACAAGGAGTCACTAGACAGTCACTATATATTTACTAGGAGTCAGTATACAATCACTATACAGTTACTATCAGTCACTAAGAGACGCTATGCAGTCACTGTATAGCTACTAGGAGTCCCTGATCAGTTACTAGCAGCCCCTAGGCAGTCACTATAGAGTTACTAGCAGTCACTACACAGTTACTAGTAGTATGCCCTGACCATGTCAGGGGGATGTAACAAGAGGGTCTTCAAGGTCCCCTCCCAACCCAAACCATTCTATGGTTCCAGGAACACCAAGTCAATTAAAATACTGCAAGTATTTTTTTTAATATTTAAAATATTTGGGGAGGTTGTGATGCCACGCCTTCAACACTCCTCCTGTATTGAGACTGGGGTCCTCCCACCTTCATCTTCCTTGCTTAATGTCTCAGTCCCTTGGCATGCTGCCGGCTCTCTGGAACATCTCCAAGGTCTCCGTTCCAGCTTTGGCTCCTGTTCCCAGATGTTACGGCTCCGCTTCAGTACAGGCTTCGTAAAGAACAGGGTCCGTTGTCTCGGCTAGAATTCCTTTCTTGCAGAAATTCGTAGCAGAGGTGAAAACTAGTGGAACTCCACAAGCTACACTTTAGAAAACTTGTACAAAATTACTAGAAAGCTACATAAAAGTCATGCATCAGCTTATAAGTGATTAACTGATTAAGCGATTAGTTAATCACTAATTAGGGATTAACCGATCAGCCGTATAATGAAAATCAAGTTAAAAACAAAAAACCACACACTTAAAAATGCATAAACATGGGCTTTTTTAAAAATATGTGAAACATCCATCTACAGCAGCTTCCCCCATTGTCAGTTAAATTTAGTAGTACTTCTGGAACAGAAATAACTGCAGTGGAATGAATCACGCTTTTCAAAAAGCTGACAGCTATTTTAAGCTGTTGTCTTTCTGGAGGAAAGTCTGTGTGCTCTTCAAAGGAATATACTTGGGGAAAGTTGGAATATGGTCTTGCTATGTTTAGGTTTAAATTCCATTTTTCACACTTATTTCCAAAACTGAATTGTCATGTTTCTGAACATCAAAATGTGCTTTGGTGCCTTAGCAACTTCAGAAGTACTCTGACCTCCTGGGAATTTCAAGGGATTTTAAGAGTCTGAGGGTTGTGTTTCTTAAATCCTCGGTGTTTAGAGGTAGCTCACACCCTTATTTTTTGTGCACAGCTGGTGGAGATCATGAACCAGATGCATCAAGGATTGATGGCTATACTTGTCGTTTCATACCTGTGCCAAACATATCTGTAGAACTGCATATTATGTGAGAAGGGAGGGGATCCTTTCCTTAAATGCAAAATCAGCAGTAACTTCTGGCTTTGGGAAGACTGTATTACACAATTCTTTATAGTTTTCTCTCTCTCTCACACACACACACACAGAGACTGCCCTTGGGATTTTTTGGGTGTTTTAGCACAAGGGGGTTCTTGTGACTGAGTGATAACAAGCTGAAGCCCTTTGGCATCCATAGAACTGTAGTTAATATATAGTTATAGTCTTTTTCAAGACTCAGTAAATAGCTCTCATATGTTAAAAATTATTAATTTCCCTCTCTCCTTCCTTCAACACATCTTCACTTACTGAGGAGGAAAAAGAGTTGGGGACCAATTCACTGGTCATGTTTCTCACTGAATTATTCCACAAGCCCATCTTAAATAGCACTGAGAGAAGGCCAACAAATAACATTGCCCCAACTGCTCTCTTAAAATTATATGGGAGCATTTGTATGTCAGAAAAGATCTGGGCAGAAGGGCAAATAACTTGTTTTAACTTGCCTCAGACAGTCTACAAATGAGGACTAGGAGGTGTATTTCTTACTGCATTCTGAAGACACAAGGAGGATTGAAATGTAATAGAGCGGAAAAGAAAAAGGGTCCATTATCCTAAGGAAACAGTTGGCAAGGGAACAAACAGCTCATCCTACAATGTTTAAGAAGTATATTGCATTAGATTCTTCTTTGTAAGGAACCAGCCACTCAGCACAGATTTACTCAGTTTGCTGTTGTACTGCAGTCTCATTTTGATGGTGTGTTTTAAGTAGTACACCTGGATCAAAATACGCCCACAAATATTGAAAAAAAAAATCGAATACTTGTTTTCTGAAATCCTGAGCTATTTATTGCAGAAAAATTATTTGATGCTTTAAAAATGCAGTTGTTTTTTTTTTCTGTCAAAAGCAGAATAACTGATTTCAGTCTGCTTCAGTAGTGACATGCTGGCCCAGCTCTTGTGGATGTGATAGCGTGGAGGGAGCAGAGGTCAGCAGGATATTTGGCAGAGACAAAGAAGTGGAAACAAAAGGTCTTGAACCAAGAGGGAGAAAAATTAAAAGAATCAAGGAACTGTGTTGGAAGAATTGGAAGCCTTTGGTTTTTTGGTAGTGAATGATATATTGTACTTCAATCAATATTTTAAAATGTTTCTTGTGCCCTGGCAGAGTTCAGAGCACCAATAGAACAGGCAAACTATCTTGTTACTTGCTCACCCTGGGCAGAAGGTGGGAACATTGTGTTCTACACCAATTCCAGCCTTCTGTTGTGTGCCAGGACAGATCAAAGATCCTTCTGGCCTTCGAGGCTTTTAGCACTGTTTGATTTAGTTTGTGCCTCTGAGAAGGTTTGGGCAATGCTCAGTTTAACCCCTATTTTGCTCATGTATAGACTTGGCCACGTGTCTGAGTCAAATCTGTGTGTAATGTTCAAAAATTCTTATAAAAGCTTGTAGGTTAACTTGCTACAGTATTCTGTGGAGGAAAAATCTTATTAGAGTTTGAGTGATGAAACTAGTTTATGGAAACATGAACTGGAAACAAATGCCAACAGCATTCATTTCCAAACATAATCCAGTTTTGTGTGTCACTTTTTAACAACCCCAAGAGCTTTGTAAAAAAACCAAACCAAAACAACAACCTTTCAAATGAATGTATTCAGTGAGTAAACTCACTGATGAAACTAAAATTTAGTGCTACTACAGTTTTGTTTCCTTCAAGAAAAGTATTTCACCAAACTGCAGAAAAAAAAAAATCTCTGGTTGAGCCTCTCTTCCTCTTATAGGAATATTGTGCTGTAATACCACAGTCCAGTGGTATTACACTGAACCCTTTTGATAAGAGCTTTAAAGTCTGTTACCTTTGCCTACCCTTTCTAAGCTGAATTTCTGTGGATATCTGAGTGTATTTCTGTTTGCTTTCTGACTCCCCCCGTCCAGTGACTCTGCTTTCCGTTGTGCCACAGCCAAAAGGGACTGGATTTCAGTGCTGCTGTTTCAGACAGCTGATAGTCTCAGCATTCAAGCTTTTGATCATCTTTCATCCCATTATGGAGTAGGAATAAGATGGCCCAATAGTTTGTACCTCCTGTGTACTTCCAAGCAGTGAGCTAACTGAGCACACAGGCTCCTGCCTTTCTTACTTACAGAATAAAACAAATTATTGTGGTGGATGTGATGTGAATTAGTCTGCTGTGCCTTGCAGGTGGAACAGGCTGGAGCATGCAAGGTTACAGTGGGGCTGACAGGTGGTGCCTGGTGAGGTGCTCTAACCCCGTGGCTTGTGTGGATGTGCCTCTGAGACAGCTATATTAAAAGGGCTCATAAAATGAGAAAATATGTGAGTCAGTAGTTGCTCTTGAGGAATTGCAGTTGTTGGACTTGATTCATGTATATCCATCTATTTCTCATTAAAATGCTGTGCTTGCCATTGCTGTTTGAGGGCACAATTCAGCTCTGTCATTTTGTGGGTTTAGTACCTTGAGACTTTATTCCTTTCCCTTAAAGGGGTTTGTCTAGTCTAGAGTTTTCCTTTACTACATTATCCTGCTCTCTATCTTCTCTACCCTGAAGAATTGGAAAGAAAAATCAATAGTAGGCTAAAGCTGTGAGCATTTCCCTTTTAACCAAGGGGTAGAAAATCCCGGACTGAACAAAATTTAAAATTACCTGGTTTCTGATATTTTATTTAATGTTAGTATTTTTCCTACCATGTTTGTACTACACAACGGGAAGACTTTTTCCTCTGTCTTTCCTATGTGGCATGCCACAAAAAATCCTCTACAATTAACCCAAGAAAAGTAAGAAAATAGATAGAAAAGATTTGAAGTTGGAAAGTCGTTCTCAAACTTGTCTCAAGTAGTGAAATATGGAAGTATAATAATGTTAAAAAGTCTTCAAGCCTTCTCACATCACAGTTTCAATGACTTTACTGAATTCCTGTGACAGTGAGGAAGATTTAAAAAAAAAAATAAAAAAAGCTGGATGTGCTTCTAAGATCATAACGGAGAATAGAGAAACAGTAAGCAGTTCATTACCTTTCAATATCGACAGTAAGAGTCTGATTTATTATTATTAGGCAACTTATTGGTTCCAGATCTCCTAAATTTACCTCTGTTTTTTTTTTTATTATTTATTTAAGGTGCTTCAGCTTTTTGGTTTAAGAGCCTGAAATTTCCATTGCCTTCTCTATGCCCATATTTCAGTGTTTGAACATTAAAAGAATGGCATTGTTCACTGTCTCCACCAATGTTATGTATTATTATTTCAGCTGCTTTTAATTTCACTTCGTCTGAAGTATTAGCTGTTGCATCTTCTGAACCCTCTCAGAAGACACAAGTCAGAAAATTATGACCATAAATAGTATGCTGGCTTTCAAGCATGCATTTATTGTTATGATCCATCCTGCTTTAATTCCACTTTTTATTATTTATTCAGACATTTTTATAAGTCACACTGGCAATAAGAATGAGAAGTCATTTTTATGAGAGTGAAAGTGGATTTGTATAGTAAACATTTCTTTGCAAGGTGTTGGCATCTGGGGTCATTTACAAAAGCACCTGATTTGAAACACCTAATTGACTTTCTAATAAAACCAATTAATTCAAACAAAGATTGAAGTACCTGAACTGAAAATTGTCGTGTTAAGTGATGCTGTTTATACTAGTTTTGTTGTTTAGGAAAATATTGAAAGGTCCCTTCAAAGTTACATTCATAAGAATTAACTTTTAACTCATCCCTTTACAGTAGGTAACTCATTTCTCCCATGATATCATTGGAGGATTTGGAGATGCACGGAGATGGAAACCAGAGTTTTTAAGCTTAAATGCCTAAATACAAATATATCTACATGTGAGAAAGTAGGTTTAAACATGTTTTATCCCTGTCTCTGTGCTGAGGCATAAGACAACTTTCCAACTTTCTCCTCTCTCCCCTCCTCCCTCCTCCATCCTCTTTCTCTTTTGGGGCTCCATAGCATATGCAATGGGTCTGGAATTTCAGTCTGATTTTAAAGCAGCCCTTTATTAAAATGCCCAAGTATTTTGGATGACTACTCTAAATTAATTGTGTTACAAACCCAAGAAGGTATACAGATTGACTTTTGTGTGTGTGTGCTTTGCTTTTTAGCATTTTCTAGGCATTTTGATTGGTAAAATCTTTTTGGTACCTATTCTGTGTCCTAGACTTTAGGTTCTTGAATTGTAATAAGAGCTGAAGTAATCACAAGATATACTGTATGAATGCTGATGATTAGTACTCAAAAGAATCAAAAATATGTTTTATTCCTTTCTTTGAAAGTCAAATGGAAAACTTCACCTGCTTTTCTAGCTTTCCCTTAGGGACCATGTTAATTCTAACATGGATTGTCATTAAGTGTCACAGTTGTCTCCATGTTCTGCCTTCTCTTTGTGCATGTCTGCTTTTTTTAAGGACAGCCAGGGTTCTTTCACATTTTCTTTCTGGGCACGCAGAGTGAAGTATGATGGAGCAGGAACATGTTACCTATTTTATTGCTGGATTATTCCTTTATGCCTGGAATGTACGTGAACACTCATTTCCCATTCTGTCTAATCAGCTTTGACAGGTACTTTTCTCAGCCAAGTTACCTCTGAAAAGAAGTCCTTTTTCAGCACTTAGGAAAAATGGTGGGGTAAAGCAAATGGTGCAGATGAATCAGATGGTGTGCTGAGAAATTGAAAATGGGGCCATTTCTGCAGAGGTGCCAGTCTGCTCAGTGGGATTTCTTACCCCAGAAACCAGAGGAATTGTTACAGTGCTCCACACTTCCCATGAATGTGCAGTTAAATCTTTAAGGGATCTTTGCATTTATTTTAATGGGACCTTATGTGTATCTGAAGCTAGATGTCTGTGCTGAAATCACTTGCAAAGCTCTTCTCAGCATTTCAGCAGGATCAGATTCATCCTTTGATTTCCAGAAGCTCCTTATGTGTGGTGCTTCACTTGTACATCCTTTTAGATACATAAACTGCTGTTAATGTTTGCTGTTGCTATAGTATGTCAGTGGAATTCACAAAATGTGAGCTCTCACAGCATGTCTGTGGCACTCCCAGGTAACATGGGTTTCCAATTATAGCTGAGAAATCTGTGGCAAGGACAGACCATAATGCCTACTGAGAATTATATGAGAAAATACTGCTTTTGGGTCTTAGTAAATAGGAGGTGTGGGTTGGATTCATGTGTCCAGTCCAGAGGTCTGGTTTTTTTCCTTCAAAATTTGGCTGTTGACAAACATAAACTGGGTTGTTTTGGGACAATAGCCTAAAAATAAAGGGAAAACTACACTGGAAGTTACTGGTTGACTTCATTATGAATGTATCTTTCATTAAAATATAAAAAAATTCTAATGTTTTATATTTCTACAATGTTTTTATCCATATTCCTTTACTAAAAAGCGGTCCCTCTGTGACAAACAATAGATGGTCTGCTCTGCAATGAACCATTTCTTAATCACAGAAAGTTGATCCAAACAGTCACTCCAAATTTAAAATATTTAAAAATTTGGAAGCATATAAATGGCAAGGTCAGCCTGGCAGTTCTGCTTTTGATTGATTATCTGAAAACTTTCTGATAGCATGGTTACAAACTGTCAGGTAAACTGTTCTTTTGAAGAAGTTTTTTTTTTTTAGTATCCAGGGAAGATGTCTTGTGAATCTGAAAGCTGAAGACCTCAAGTTCAGCTTTATATTTATAGAACTGGTTGCACACAGGAAGGGGTAGCATAGATCTCTCTGTGCTCTGTCGTTTTTGTGTGTGGCAAATGGCCTTGAGGCATAGTTAGAAGAAGAAAGGTTCGATTTGTTTTTGACCCTTCTTTGGGAGTGAGCAGAGACATTTATCAAGGAGGTTGTAGATGTGCAATATTGCTGTTGGGAAGGAGCCTGCAGTGTCCCAAACCAAACTGGAGACCATTTACAACTCACTGCCTGCTTGGCATTTAAGCAAGACACACATCAGTTTATTCCTCAACTTGTCTCCATTCAGTTGGTCTGAATGACATGTAGAAATACATTGCCCAAGACATAGACATATATGTATTTGCCTAAAATTCCACTAACTATACAGAAATAAAAAGAAAAAGGCTGTACTTACTTGTACATTTTTTTTCGTGTGGTTTGAGGCTGAAATTATACCAGATTAGGGTTTTTAAAAGTGGTTACCCAGCACTTCTGAAGGTCCTCTTCTTCTGACCAACTTCATTAGCAGCTGCTGTATCCATTTGTGGATCAGGATGTTCTGGCCTTGTTTGGGATAAGGTTGTTTGGGCGAGGTTGTGCTTTGCTTGGCTGTATTATACTGGCAAAGCTGGAGCTGAACTCCCCTGCTGTTTGCTAAAGTAACAGCAGGGGAATGCCAAGAGCTGCATTAAAGCAGGTGGCATGGCCATGCTCACAGTGCTGATCTGCATTCCCCAGCCAAGTTACTGTTTGGGAACCCTGCCTGTTTCATGTCCTGTGGGTTAATAGCCATCTTGTGACCATGTAGAAAACCTGAGGAGACCAAATCTTTCAGGTCCCAAATCGAGGCAAACTCTGGGAACTCTTGTGTCTTTGTTTTTTTAAGATATTTCTCTCCTGGGGGAGACCAGTTATTGAGCAATACAAACATGTGTTAGACTGAGGTGAGGGACTTTCCTGAGATTATTGTAGCTCTGAATTCATCACTCAGCTGTAGTAGCATAACCTTACATTGACAAAGATTGAGCCCAGATAGATGGACTTAATGAGAAGAAGACAATTATATGAAAATAGAACTAAGATAAATTTGCAAACTAAGATGAACTTAAAAAGAAAAATCTAAAGTCCTGTCAGACTTTTTACAATATTAAAGAACAAATACTGCTCTAATAATAACAAGGAAGAACGATATTTAAAGCTGTCCCTGGAGTATATTTCAGTGCAATTCATCAGCTACTGCAACATGCTGTTGAGGACAAGAACACAGCACGGTTCAGGATGGATCCAGGAGGCACAATAGATGTTACTTGGCCAACCAGACTTCTGCTCCTTATAATCCAAACTTTTCATTACAGTGGTCAGCCAAGAAAAAGGTGAACAAAAGCTCATTTTTAATTTCACACTATAATGTTTTTAGTTTTTCACATTCTAATGTGTCGGGGGGTTTTCGTAGCATGCACTTGGTTGTTTTTTGTTGTGCAGTTCATTGTTAAGTCAAAGAAAACACACACAGAGTACTGTCCTTAACTCATACAAAGAAGTCTGTCTTTGAAACACATACATGTTTTCCAGTGAGAAGTTGTAAAAATTGAAATCGAGTGAATATTGCCCATTACAGTAGCATTTCACAAACTTGTAACTTGCTGCAATGCAATTGGCCTTTTTTTATTTTGGAGTTGATGTAGAATATTGTTCCTTCTATCTTTCTCTAGGTAAGTGTTTTTACAGTTCAGTGCACCTCAGCAAACTGATTAAACTTTCCCCTGTAAATGCCTTTTCTGCTACAGACATTGGCAGTTCATGCATTTTGGGTGCAAGAAGGGCTTTCATCTGATGCCCACAATCAAGCAGTTGAATTTTCTTGTGTGAATCAGCTCAAGACATTGTGTTCACCTTTTCCTCCTCTGCTTGAAGGGGTTCATCTGTGTGAATCACTAACAGTAGAATATTGAACATTTCAGCATGACTCATACTACGGAATACAGAAGCTCTAGAGGATGAGCTATCTGCTTCTTGTAATAAAACCCAATATTTCTACTAGAAAATTAGTTCTGCTGAGGACTGATAGTAAACCATGCAAGACAGCAGCACTTGGATACCCAGTTTGTCATTGTTGGGGTGACATTCCTGAGGTGATGCAGTCTCAGTTATCTGAGAGATAACTGAGCTTTCATACAGCTTGTACTCTAATTCATGCTCTGGGTTTTACCTGACTTTTTACTTGTGGAGGAGTGGCAGGCGTGTTGTCCAGGGCAAACATGGGGGACTGGGTGAACTCCAGTCCTTCCTTAATCATTTGTGACCTGATCATCCCACAGCTTAGCACCATTAGTTACAGGACACAGTACACACGTTTTGATTCTGTTTTTTAATGTCCCCTTGGACTTTGTTTTGACTGCTGAACTGTCTATTTTATATGGCTTCCTTTCTTTTTGCTTTGAACCTGTTTAACTTCAGCTTATTTTTGAGTCCAGGGCATGCCAAAAAGTGACACTCTAGCTTAATTAGAATTAGTGTGACATACTAGGGGTGGAAGAAGAACAGGTAGTCCTAGAGTTTGTCAGCACAGAGATCTTGGTGGTATAGCAGAGTGGGCAAACCCTGAAAGCATGGCCTGCAGCAATGTTTCAAGCATTATGAGTTAGACTCTTTTCCCTAATAAACTAAAGTGTATTTAGGGAGAAAGAATGGACGTGGTGATGTAGCTTTTCTTTGTGAGGGTTGGACAGCACAACTATGCTCTTCTGAAGGGTGTGTTTAATTCTCTTAATTGGCATGATGTTGATACCACTTTTAAGTGCCTATTTTAGTGTCCCCCCCAAATCAAATATGCCTACACATACATATTCAGAAGTAGCTTCAAGTCTGGGACAGTTGTATTAAATGAATTAAAGTGCATACAGGCCATGAGTTAACTGGGGAAAGGGCAAAAACCATCAAAACAAGCCTCTGGAGTTTTTTCTCTTATAACTAAGCAATAGAATTGTCAGAGGGGACATGGGTAGAACATTCCAAAGCTCCTGAGGATTCAAGGACTTTCTCAAGTCCTGAGCTACTCCCAGACTTTTTTTAAATCTCTTCTTTAAGGAGTATTCCCGTATTTAACTAGCCATGTCAAGGATTCCTGACACTGTGGTCTGTTTGAAGGGGACTGAAACCTAACGAAGAGTCTCTGTGTTTGTTCCTAAAGTCCAAATACTCTGATAGTAATGCTTTGTAAATCCATGAGAGCAATTATTCTGGAAGTGGGAAAGTTGCAGTGGTTTTACAGCATTGCTTTAGAGCCACGGTGAGGCACACTGTGAACCAAAGGGTTCATCCTGTGCTGTGTGTGCATATTTAAGTGGTTGATGTTTTGTGTAAGCAAAGACATGCAAATAAATCTTGTCCAACTACTCCCTGTTTTTGTCTTTTGCTCTCTCCATTTAGATGGCATTTTAGATGAGGCAGCAAGGCCTTTTCACTGACATGTTCATATCCTTGCAAAGAGTGAGATATTTTATGGCCTCTTGCAAGTTCCCAGCAGACTGTTCTCCTTTCCAGTTCTCTAGTTCTGCAGTCACCTACTTTGTTCCATGGAATGGTTTCAGCCTTTCCTTTGCTGTGTTGACAGCAGATTTATCCTCTAATGCCATGTCTCCAGCGTTATGGAAGCCGTTGGCTGAGAAACCCTTGCTGCCATCCAAAGCTGAAGGGTTTTTGTCATCCTCCAACTCGAGGACGAAGTTACAACAATCCAGACAAATTCTGCAAGCTGTGCTGTGCTCCCTTCAATAATTCATCCACTTGTGGCCTAGCAGCATTATGTTGGTAAGAAACACAGAAGAAATGAAGCATGGAAAAAGATATTAGAACAGCTTCGAGATGAATCTCTGCCTGCAGAATCCAGCATGAATGGTAAAGAGAACATGAGCAGGTGTTGCTAACTCAGACTGTAGGTTGCACAGTTCTTGTTTTGTTCAAGGGACAGCTCTGATGTGTGCAGGAAAATTATAGTCTTCTCCTATGTCACAGAGCAAGTTCATATCTTCCTTTCTGTTTGGTCTATAAACTGCAAAAATTCTGTCTCTGACAGCTGCAGGTTGGAAAGTATTTTGTACTGACTTGGAGATCCACATCCAGTCCTTACTGAATTCTGCAGTCAGATTCAAAGGATCATAAAAATTAGCCCAGTCCCCTGAATCCAAGGCCAGGATCAGTTGTATCTATGTCATTCTTAAGATGTTCATCCACCTTGTTCTTAAAAACCATTTGTGCTGGAAACCCTACAACCTTCATAAGGACTCACTGTGCACAGAACAAGAAGCAGACACAAGAATTAAATAATGTTTTCTTTTTGTCACATTCTTTAATTAATTGAATACTGGTGTCATGTCTTCCCTTGATCTTTTATGCATGAAACTGTCATAATCATTTCGGTCTTCCCACATAAGGAAATTTGTTTCCTAAAGAATGATTGTTCTCTAGCCTCCCATCAGGACTATTTCCAGCTGAAGAACTGTGTCCAAAGCCAAAACTCTTTCTTTAGTTTTTAAACCATGGTTGCACTTCAACTTCACACCTTACCTGCTCCCTTCATAAAAACTAGTGCAAAATTCATAAATTTTAGTGGAATTCATAAGTTAACATAGTCAATATAGTTCATAAGTTAATATAGTTAATATAGTCTAATGTAACATTGCAGCAGAGACTATATCTATCTGTAGACACTTTATGTCATTGTGTCAGGACTCTTGCATGGGATGGGCTCATGGTGTGCTTTGAGTTTTGCCCCTCTTTTGCAGTCTCTAACCTACAGGTTCTTTTATTCTAGCAATTTGGACTGGTTATTACTTGTGTAATGTCACACTTCCATAGAAATGTGCCAGTCTCACATGAAAGGAAATAAGCAAATAAGCAATGGACTAAGTAAATCAGTAAGTCTTTTGTTGCTATTCTTCTGTAGCTTGTACTTTTTCATAAGCCCCGTTGTCTGCTGTTAAGTGACTTTAGCTAGTTCTTAGAGGTTTTTTGGTTTGGGTTTGGGTGGTTTTTTTGTTGTTTGGTTCATTGGTTTTAAAGAGGCACTGCCCACTTAAACGTCATACTGTGACTGAGATTCATCTTAGACTTCCCATAGTTGTATTTTCAATGAAAACCCCAGGAAAGGCCCTTAAACCTTTGCAGTTTTCTCACTTATTTTGCTCTCTAGTGGTAGCAGCACCTATTTTGGCACAGAATCTTCAGAGCTCAGCCTAGAAGGAAATGATCTGAACCTGGATCTGAACCTAAAGATTCCTATTGATGAGGCAGAGATGAACTTAGAAGAAGAGGCACTTCCCAAGAATTGCCAAGTCTGTATCAATTTTGTTGTTCTCATGATTCATCAGCTTGCATCTTATATTTGGCATAAGCTATTAATGGGATAGATGGTTGTACTTTCCATTTTACCCAGGAGAGGACTGCAGACTCTTGATTGCAGAATGGGTTTTGTGGTGATTTCAGATGTACTTCTTAGAGAGTGCTGTGCAAGTAGGATAAACATCAAAATTGTTTACACATTAAGCAGTTTGTTAAGACATTTTATAGAATCATTTAGCTTGGAGAAGACCTCTAAGGTCGAGTCTGACCATTAAAAAAATTTAAGTGAAGGTACAATAATAATAAATAATAATCAGGAGACTGATATAGAACTGTTAAGATTTTAAATGGTTTTTTTGGGCACAGAATTAGAGTCTCCAAAATCAGAAGTGTAGGAAACTGCTATAGGCCTGTCTACAGTTTAACAGAATGAATGTAAAAAGGTGGTGAATTAAGGCAGAACAAGATATATTTAAGAGATCTATCTTTGGAACTGCCCTTTCCACAAGGGATGTCTTTATGGTCTAACCATTTTATCTTTCAGCTTGAGGAAAGGAAGAGTAGAATAGGAACTGATGGGGAATTTTGCCTTGGGAGCACATTTATCTTGTCTCAGATTTCTAGCAATTCAGGTAAGATGCTTCTGTTCTGTTTCTGCTGTGGAGTCATTTGACTGAAACTACTGTGCTGCAGCTGTTCAATAGGATGGATCTCAAAAAATTAGTAATTTTATTACTTAATAGTCAGTAGATAATGTCATTTCTTCTTATCTGCAGCTAATTGGAGACTAGTTAGTGTTTTCACAATGAGTGGATTCTGTTCCCTGTGTGACATGATTAGTTAAGTTCTGATAAGTGATCATTTAAAAGCAATTTTGTAAGACGCTGTTTAGTGTCTCTCTTATTGCCTTCAGGTTGCAGGAAAGCTTCTCTGAACCTTGATGTAGGATCTGAAAACCATCAGACTGTTGGTTTGCATCACTCTGACTATGTTTTCCCTGGGGTTAGTCTGTTTGTAGAGGCACCTGTGCTGAGTTGCTGCACTCAGTAAATCTGCCCAACTGAAGCTCTGTGTTGTGGGCTGTTGTGGTGTGGGATGGAGTAGAGACCAGGGCCCTCAAAACCTTGAATTCTGTGTGATTTGACTTAGTTTTAGTTTTGTGAGTATAAGGAGTAGGTGGAAAACCCTTGAAAAACAATGTAGTCTGCTTTCTTTTTTTTTTTTTTTAAGGATTTGTATTTTGTGTTTGATTACAACCCTGGATTTAGGTTTTTCTTGATGCTGTTGAATTAAAAATCTGAGCTGTCAAGTAACTTAGTCCATCCTCTAGCAGACAAGCTCAATCACTAAACAAAGCTGGCCAGGAACATGTAAGTGCCAGTAACACTCCATTGGTCAGGAGCCTAAGGAACCTGAACCCTGAGGTCCACAGGAATTCAGTTTTAAGGTCAAAGTGGGAGGTTCTTGTTTGGTCCCCTTTCCTCATCTCTCCTGGTCTTTGTTTGAGACTGATAATGCCTCTACTGATTTTTCTCGCTCAGACCTGATCTTTCCAAGGACACTTTCCCTGGCTTTCCTTAGATTTTGCTTGTCAGTTGAGGGAGTATAAAGTCACAAGCTAATAGCTGCTTTTCTCTGTATTTACCTGTGCAGAGTGCAGGTTCAATGATAATTTACTTACACTGACTGTTGATGACAGTTATGAGCTGTTGTAAGCTGCCAACTGCTGCCTGTACTGTCCTGTGGTGTAAATGAGGGGGGGGTTGAGTGCTCTTTGCTGTGAGGGTAAACTGAGCCACACTCCAGCTTGTCTCACATGCAAGACAAATACTGATTTTTAATTCTCTCAGATCTCTGAGTCCTGTGAAGGGAGCAAAAAGTTGTTTCCACTGTGGAAGGGTCTCACTTGAAATCTTGTGAAAAAAAGGAGTACTAAAGTCACCTCGTGTGCCCTTGTATCCAGGCTGTGGTTTCAGAGACACATGGGGAGCACCAACACCTGCCAAGTTACCCCACTGTTGGCTTATGAGCCATGTCCCTATAACATCTACTCTCCTAACTTGACCAAGCATGTTTCTATACAGATTGAGAGACGTTCAACCAAAATCCATGTAAATCACCCAAATACAGTGCATTGAGCTGCATCTCAGATGCACCATATCTGTGGAATCAGATCACAATGTAAAACAGTTGTTTGAGCAAGTTAGAGAAGTATTACAGTTTAATTAAATTAAGGGGGCTTTTTTCACCATGGAGCTCTTGGCCAGCACTATCATCCCACAACACTAGTTGACACTGTGCTTTAATGGCTGTGCTTATCTGCCAGAACATCAAGATGGAAGCACTAGGGTGAGGACTGAGAGATTTGGGTTCTCTCTCCAGCCTTTCCATGAGCTTCTTCTGTGATTTACAACTTACCACAAATGATGAGTTCTTCCAGCTGCAGCTTTTTTAACCCCAACATGTTATTTCTGCTGGTTCTTCTACACATCCACTGATGGAAATGGCCTGAGGGAGGAGGTGGGAGTCCTGCCAAATCTGCTGATGTCTCTGCAGCTGTAGCTGTTTCCTATTCTGCTTCTGTTTTCAGGGTGAGGTGGTGAGGCTAAGAACCTTATCTTTTCAACTCTGACCAGCTGTAGCAATTCTTGATTATATACTTAAATAGGTGTTAAAAAAAGGCTCACAAAAAGCATTATGAATAAGAAACTATAAATAAATGCAGTGCCATAAAACTTTCTGTGGGGCAGCCTTGGAAAAAGAGCAAGTGTTTCTCATCTCCATTTCAGAGCTTGATTTACAGTTGAAAGCAATGAAGTGCTATTTCAGTCAGGTTTTCTTCTGGCAAACCAAACGTTTAGGCATTGTTTCCTACTGAATTTAGGAAAATTCTGTTTTGATTTCAGAGGGTTGCAGCAAACTGCCTGCCCAGCTTTGCTCCTAGGTGTGTGCTGTCAGTCACTCCTGCTCCATCATGGAAGGGTGAGTATAAGCATAAATCTGAGTGTGGGCATAAATCAAAATTTCCACAAGTGACTGACATATCCACAAGCCCTGAACACCTGCAGTAGCCCACCTTGCACAATGTGCTGGGTACCACTTGTCTCACAGTTTGGTTTCATTGCAGAATTGATACTTAACAACACCTGGCAAGACCACAGACCTTTTCTTCTTGCATTAACAGGCTCAGGTCTTTGCTGTTTCTCTACTTGAGATATGAAAGTTTGAAATAAAACCAGATCCTCAATGAGGAGATAGTGAAAAAAGTGGTGCATTGTATTTTTTTCTCTATGAGTGCTGTGGGGAAAAGTGAAAATCTCTTTTTGTATGGGAGAGGAGAGACTTAAAAGAAACATTTTAAAGGGAAGTAGAATTTCTTAGAATTAACAATGAAACTGTTCCCAACAGTGTTCTGAGCACTAACCTGACAAACAGTTGAACTGCAGTTGTTTTCCCCAAAGCAAAGTACAAGATGTTTCCAAACCATCTGCATCATAAATTCAAGTTCCATAGGCTGAACCACAGTAACTGACAATACCTTGATGTGTGAGGAATAGGTTGACTTTGATACCTCTTGCTCATAACTAAGCTTTTTCCATCAAAATGTTTCTTTTAGAACTGCATTATATGGGTCTTTCTTGATGCTAGCTCTGAGCCACAATGGCAAAACCTTCCCTTTTTTAGTCAGCAGAGATTATGATTTCTATGTCAGTGACAAATATACAGGTTCTCGCAGTGTTAATCAAAATTCTGGAGTCTGTATCCTTACATTCATTTGACTTCATGTGCAAATGAAGTCTGTGCCTCAAGAGAACAATGGGAGAAGTTGGGGAGGGGCTTCCTGAATCAGCTGGGTTCTTTCCTACCCTGACTTCAGCCTTTCTGAAAGCAGAGGTTTGGGTTGGAAGGGACCTGAAAGAGCATCTAGTCCCAGCCTCGCTGCCATGGGCAGGGACACTTCACTAGGCCAGATTGCTCAAAGCCCCATCCAGACTGGCCTTGAAATTCTTCCAGGGATGGAGCATCCACAACTTCTCTAGGTAACCTCTTACAGTGCCTCACCATCCTCCCAGTAAAGAATTTCTTCCTAAGATTTAATCTAATTTCACCCTCTTTCAGTATGAAGCCATTCCCTCTTCTATTACTCCATGATCTCATAAAAAGTCCCTCTCCCGTTCTCTTGTAGCTTCTTTAGGTGATGGAGGCTGCTAGAAAGTCTCCCTGGAGTCTTCTCTTCTCTAGGCTGAACACCCCCAGGTCTCTCAGCCTGTGTCCATAGCAGAGGTGCTCCAACCCTCTGAGCATCTTCATGATCACGCCAGGACTCATTCCAACAGGTACACATCCTTCTTATATTGGGGAAATAGCTATCTCTTATGCTTAAAAAAACCATGAATCACTCTGCCTTGCTCTTCTTCACCCCAATAATGCTCCTTTCTCTTGCTTTGCACTCCCTGTGTTACTGCAACACCAGGACCCTGGTTGCATTTCTGTCTAGACAAATGAGTCACTCAGACAAAGTGGAGTATGACCACTGAAATGTGAAACTTCTCAGCAGCTTGCAAGATTTGGGTCTTTTTCCCACTTCTTAGAGATCAACAGAAGTTTTGGCGCTGCATTTTTACACGAGTCCGGATCAGGGGATCGTGCCGGATGCACTCAGCTCTTGTGGGTTTCTCTCAGGCAGCACCTGAGCTTGCCTTCAGCAGTGACATCTGTGCTTGCACAGAGGTTTCTTGGCCCAGTAGCTCATGTCATTGATGCCCCCGATGCAGGGACCTCAGGCTTCCCTTGAGAAGGCACCTCTTGCACATGTGTTGCACGTAACATTCAAATTTCAGTGTGCATCAGCAATTGTCACACAAGCTCCTTCCCTGGTCCCTGCTGTCATGCTCAGGGTGGAGGGAGATATCTGGGAAGCTGATGTGAAATCAAAACCATAATAGCAGAGTTGCATCCTGAAAAACAACATCACATCCCATCAGTTTTTTATAAAGTCTGGATTTTGGGACCCTCTGGGAATGGTCAGCAGTTGGCATTGCTGGCATTTGTGTCTGTTCAGCCACTCACAGATCTTGGTATTTTTTTGAAAACTCTCTGGATGAGTGTCTCTTCCCTGCTAAGTTATTCCATTTCACTCTCTGAGGGTAGCTGTACTCACAGCTTAAGCAAGCAGATGGACTCATTTCCCTAGAATTGCCCTTAAAATGAAAGGATTGCATAAGGTGCATTGCTTTAAGAAAAATCCCTTTCAAATGAGACAGAGAAACTTATGCCAGCTGCTTCACTGCCTGACTTCTAGTTTGCTTATAGCTCTTTCTGTTCTTTCTTTTTTTCCTAGCTCAAGAAATGCAGAAATCAGACCGCACACGTGCAGGGGTGCTGGGTGCCAGCCCTGGTGCTGTGCCTGCGGTGAAGGTGTCATGTCACCCAGCCTGAGCAGAGCCATCCCACTGCCTGCTGTGCAATGCAGACAGGGGGGCTTACCAGGCATGGGGTATGTACAGCAACGCACTGCTTGCTTTTCATCTTTCCACTCTGTGCTCGAAACAGCAAGAAGCACCCACGAGCTGGTGTCCATCTCTACCTCCCCTGTGTGGCCTCTCCAACACTCATCTCACAGCTACGTCACCTTTTGTTATGATTCTACTGCTCCATGGTAGCTCTGGCAACTAACTGAGTTAAGATTATCAGTGAGGTTATTATTAGATTATCAGACTGCTGTTGTGGCAGCGATCTCTTATTCATTGGTGGCATACTGTTAAGGCAAATAAGCATTTGGTTATCTGGGGGTTTTTTTAGCAATCTTTTACAGACATTCTGATGGCATTTGCTAAGACAAACATTGGCAAACAGGCGTCTTTGTAGTATTACTGCAACATTTGCTAATGGAGAGCAAGGATAATGCAGGAGATTTTAAGGTGGATATTTTCCCCCCATATCTTCTAGCCTGCACTTTTCCAAGTAACTTCGTGTCTTTCTGTTCTTTTTCCAGGTAGCTGTGACTCTCATCCACTGGTGAAGCTGCTGAGAGCAGCTGTAGGAATGAGAGCATTTTGATTGCCTGTGCTGTAGAAGGTCTTCCTCTTAATGACACTCTTGTACTAGCTTTGCCAAATTCAACAGTCATGCTAATGATAGATATCTCTCGAAATTGGGAATTGTTTCTATTGTGTTTTATTTTTCAAGAAAATGACTGAACCCATAAGAATTCCCTCTGCAGGATACAACTTCAATCATGTGACCACTCCTAAGGGTAAACTGCTGAGTTATTTGTGACCCTTCTGAGCCTGGCTGATGTATATCTGATTGCTCCCTGAGGCTGTGGTGAAAAATAAATCAAGCATCTCCCTTCATGCTGAATCCTGGCACATCACAGAATTCTTCTTGGACTCTATGAAACAGAAAAAAAATCAACACTAACCAGAATCTGTCCCACATCCCAGATGAGCTACCCAGGGTTTTAGCTCTCAAACAAACTCTCCTCATGGTACCTCTGAGCCCCCATGCTCCTCTTTATTCCTTCTCTTGAAACTCATTTCTTCCTTCATGTGCATACATAATAAATTGTGATCAGCTGTGCTTGCATGGGTGTATCACTGTCCCTGGGGCTTTCTCACTCCTGAAGGGTGATCTTGAGTGACAGTCATGCTCAAGCAGCAAGAAAACTAGTGTTAAGGGAAATGGAAAGCACCTGGTGGAGGAAGGGGATAAAAGAGGTGGAAAAGAGGAAAAAGACTAGAAAAAGAAGAGCCATGGTCAAGCCTTGACTCTGAAAGGCAAAGTTTGCACTGGAGAGTGACTTTGGTCAAAGTGCTGATGATGTGTTTGAGGAGGCAACTCTGACAGCGGAATCTGCCCAGCTGGCCCTGCTCAAAGAGGTATGAAATGAACCTTGATAGAATTTAGCTCTTCAGAGGCACAACCCCCCAAGAAGTTCCAAGCTATATTGAATGTTTTTGGAAAAAGGCAATGCTGTTAATCTGTTTGATTATACCCTTAAATAGGTGTCAAAAAAGTGGGTCACAAAAGAACATTATGAATAAGAAATATAAATAAGTACAGTACCATAAAACTGTTTGGGGTTGGGAAATCAAAAGTCTGAGCTTTTTCTGAGCAAAGTGCTCAGGTACAAGCCTAGCCAGGGGAAAAGCCAGGTGTAAGTTCTGCATTTGATTTGAGCCCATGTGAGATGTTTAGGTTCAGGGTAGCTGTTAGGTCTTTACCCCATGCAACCATGATCAGATATTTCCACGTAGCCACTCACCTTTGCTTTGGAGGACATGGAGATTCTCAATGTCTGCTGAAATGGAGTGAGGACCTGCTGTGGCACTGCTGTGTGACTGCAGGGCACATTCCAAAGGCAGCAGGATCCTCTGCATCAGCAGGAAAGATCCATCACACCAGGTACACGAGAGAAATAACAGTGCATCCCTGCAGTGCTGTGAGACATATCCAAAGATAAGCAGATGCTCTGCATAGATAACAGCCTCCCTGAGATAAATTATGTGTTTGATACCTTTCTGTCCCATGTGGACTTTCTCAGATTCTTCAGAGGTCCCCAGCAGGTCTAAGGTTCCAACAAGGCTTCCAACATCACTTGTTTGACTTGAGTCAAAACTGCTTCTCAGCAGCACCACAACCTCTAATTTTTCAAAGTTAGTCTGAATAAATGCCGTGGGGCCAGATCAGTTGGGCAAGTGACCTGCTTGCAGCTTAAACCAGAAGCAGCCAGGCTGTGCTAGAGCTGAAGCTCCCTCTTTGACCTGCCTGATTGGAGTTATGGAAAACCAGAGCTTTGTGAGTGGGTCAGGAGTTTCCACAGGCCACAGCTTGTAGGTACTGCACAGACTCCCGTCTGCCCCAGAGCAGAGAGGACAGGGACAAAACCATCAGGAAATCAGGCCAGTTCTGTTATCCATTTGGCTCAGAATAGCAGGCAGGTTTGGGTAGAATCTTTTCTGGGATCTACTGAAACTGCTGGAGAAGAAGACAAAGCCTCTGTCTTGTGGTCCTGCCCCCAGGCTGCTCCTCAGCTGTGTCACGGGCACAGGGATAGCGCTGCTAGTGTGAAAACAGTCCTCCCTGGTTTATGGTGAAAAACAAATGACAGTAAAGGGGGGGAAACTTCATAATTTTGTAAATTTTCCAAACCCACGTGCATATGTGTGCCGGCTGTGCAGAGAGCAGCAGCTGCAAAGGAAACTGCTGCCGCATCTAGCAGCTGTGCAGGGGTCTGTGCTCAGCTGAAACCTGTGTGTGGATGTAGGGCCCCTTCCCCTGCAGCTATGCCATCATCCCCGGGCCAACTCCTGCTGTGCCACACTCTCACGGTGCAAGTTTGGGACTCAGGAGTGAACCGCATGAATTTTCTGTGGTTCCTTTTTCCCCTACAGGTTCCCAAAACAGGTTCAAGGGCTAAAGGATTTGTATGAAAGGATAATTATTCACTGGGAAATTAATTCTCATGGTGTTAGCAAGTAAGAAAGGCGCTTTAACCAAAATAACCATGTGCTTTCTGTGAGGCTTTGTGGTGGGAAAAATATGGGAGTGGTAAAGCCTAGAGGGGCCCTTTCCCAGCCCAGTGGGAGGGCTGGAAGGAGAGTTCAGTCTCCCATCCCAAGGATGAAGGGGGTACATTTGTGGTTCTTGGAGAAGGAAAACGGATTTCTGTGGGTTTAGACAGTGATTTATTTATTCACATTTTCATTAACTCGGTTGTAATGTGTGCTTTTAAGGAAAAGTGGTTTTATTGAAGTTTTGCATTTCTTTTAAAAACCTATGCTGCAGCAATATGCCATTTCTTTGAAATTCTCAACCTTGTGGTCATGGAAATTGGGGTTTTGAACTCATTTCTTGGTTTTTAACTCCATACCCACTGGGTTAAAAGCCTTTATCTATTATTATTTTAGCCTGGATTTCAAAGGGCTTTTTGTCTGTGTAACCCCCTCACCCTTGCCCCATTCTCAGGGATAGCAGCACTTCCAAGATGAGATACAAAACAGGAGCTTGAAATTAAGTGGTTAGTCTAGTTTTTGATATTGCTAATGTTTTAAAATTGTCTGAGACTCCCTACTATACTTTAAGGTTCCTTCTGGATTCAGAGACAGAGGTGTGATGCAGGTTAGGAGAGGCGGAATGAGAGAGGGGAGTGAATTTGTGCACTAGCTCATAGCCCCACCCTTCAACCCAAGGCAGAAATCTTTGTGTTTCAGTGAATATTCTGCAAACAAAAAGCAAGTGAGGGATTTGGGCCTGTAAAAGGGAAAAAACATCACATCTTTTCTCTTTACCCTAATTTCCCTTCACCAGCATAGCCAAAGCTACAAGGCTGGGTAGCGAGCAGCTGAGAGGCGGTGATTGAACAGTCAGTCAGTCTATTCTTTAACAGACAGATTTATTGAGTGCATACACAACAGAGTAAAGCAAAGTGATGATGTCCAGGCTCTGAAAATAAGATCTCACCAATCCGTTGGCCAGACGTCCTGGGAGTCTTGGGAACCTGGATGTAGTTGCTGCAAAGTTCCATGTGGATTCAGCTCTTGAAGTCCAAGGTGTTTATGGGGTTTTTGGTTCTGCTCATCTTTCACCATTTTTCCAAGTCTTTGAGGCTGGTCATACCCCTGCTGCCTTCAGTGGGTGCTTTCCCAAGGTCAGATGTTATATTTCCTTCTCTTTTTTTCCAAAGACTCTGTCCTTGGCTTTCTTTACCCTTGTCTCCTCTGCTTAAGAAGTCTTAAATCACACATGAGCAGCTTATTTACATTAGCATTTGGGGATAGGATGTTCAAAAACAAGTGACTTATGCTAACTCTTACTTTTTTACTGTGAGGGTAATCAAACAGTGAAACAGGTTTGCTCAGAGAGGTTATGGAGTCTTCATCTATGGAGATAGTCAAAGCCCAGCTGAACACAGTCCTGGGCAATCTGCTCTAGGTGACCCTGCTTGAACAAGGTGTTTTGGATTAAATGAAACCTCTCAAGAGGTCCCTTCCAACCTCAACCATTCTGTGATTCATGCCAGCTGCAGGCTGCTTGGCCTATCCTCTCCTGGATGGCCCTCTAATAACAGAGGGGACCATCTCTCACATCAAGGTCTGGTATGACGTGTGTCCCCACCGCTCAACGCCTACTGGGTTGCAGCCAACAGCGGAGCTAAAAGTTCTTCTTGGTGGCAAACACAGAGGCCAACCCAGTCTTGCCCTTGACTATGATAGGAGCTTGGCCAGCTTCAATCTTGCCATCTCTTTTTCAATGCAGAACTTCACCTGCCTCATCCAGTAACAGGTCACTACCATGGCAAAGCACACACAAACTTGCATTAGCAGTATAACTACAACAGGGTGCAGCAGCGTGTTGAAAATGCCAGTGGCCGTGGGGGACCAGCCAAAAAAAATTTCCCACCAGTGGTGTTCTCCCGCTTTCTTAATCCGTTCCATTACCTGTTTTATAACATTACCATCATGGTGAACAGTTATTAGGATCTTTTTAGCTTTGGCCTTAGCATTTTCTAACAGCTGCTGTAAATTTGCATGCTCTAACATTTCTTTTACAAGCGTTAAATTCATACCGATGGGGGTTAGGGTTATATTACGGTACAAGGTATAGTTTCTGATTAGCAACTGGCTAGTGATCACAGGTGGTTTATACACAAAATCACAGCCTCTAATAGTAAATACATTGCAAGCACACATATTGGAGTCATTAAACACGGGATAATTATAAGCTTCATTAATTTGCACGTATTTACACATCGTTCTGAAGCACACGCACCCTTTACCTACATACATTAACACGGTTTTATTACTGCTCTGGGGATTGATCTCAAAATGACACACCCCTTCTTTGGTGTCAAAGCACACATCACTCGCCTTAAGGGCATCATCTTCACATATGAATCCCAGCCCCCTTTCCAAAATGCAGGCTTCCAGATCTACCGTTTGCCATTTCCCATCAGACACCCTCGCCCACATGCGGTGGTCCAGGGGGTAGACCACAGACCCGTTTGTGTTAACCCCCAGGGCCACAATGGGGTAAACCTTTTCAATGTGGGCCTCCGCCACAGTGAGGACATGGGCAATGACTGCATTGAGAACCTGGTCATGGGTGAAGTTGACAAGCCTCCACCAGGCTTGGAGCTGCCGCTCCTTCTCTGTGGCCACGTCCCACACAATTTTTCGGATCTCGGTGGGGAGGATGCCGTTGTCACCATCTCTCAGGATACCTGCAATGACACTCTGCACCCACATCTGGGCCTGGATGCAGCTAAGAGCAAGGGAGACGTTATTTTGTTCAATGCCCAGTGCTTGCAACAGCATTTCATGGTCTTTCTTATTTATTTGTTCCCAGGTGGGCAACACCTCAGATATGAGCCACTGCCCCATCCCAAGGCTAACCAGGGACGAATTCAGAGGCTTGAGGATGCTCTGCATACCCGATGTGACAGCCTCCAGCTTGTTTGACAAGACCTCAGTGTTCATACTGTTGAGGACTCCCAGCCCAGCACCTCCTCCTCCCAATGCTGTGCCCAGCAGGTCTCTCCTGGCTCGGGAGGCCTGGAAGGAACGGCTGTGGAGCCATGCCAGCCAACCCGTGTGGAGGGTGGATAGGAAGGGGGCACAGTGTGGTCTGATGGAAGAAATATTAACAGTGGACAGAGACAAGACTACCTTCTTCAGTGACCGAACAGGCCCAGTCAACAGCTCTTGGATGTGATTTTGCTTCACTACGTAAGGACCTATTCTGGAAACATAAGGGCGCAAGATAGCAATGATGTCAAACTCTTTTTTAAATCCTTCGGGGCCTCCTATCCGCCACTTTCCTCCAAGCTCGTGGGACATTTCTACGCTCAGGTTTCCTTGGCACCATACCTGGAGGGTTATGACCAGATGTGGGCAGCGTCCATAATCCTGATTATACCATGAAGCCTCTGTGCCTAATTCAGATCTATTAAATGTTTTGCTCTCAAGGATGCAGCTCACTGGAACAACCCACTTGTGGCTGTTGGGGGCAGCAACAGTCACAGTGGTGCCATCGATTTTCATCGGATCGGTTACACTTTCCTGGGAGTATTTAATTTCCAATTTTAGCTGATTGCCAATTTCAACATGTGGAGCTGCATGCCAGGCCAAAAAATGGCATTTTGACATCTTAACGGCAGCAAAGGAGGGTGTCGTGGTGCTGACCTTGAATTTAAAGGACAGCCCCACATTGTGGTGTGCCCAGAGGCAGACCACAAAGACTGGCTGGACCAAAGTAAAGTTGTACCAGCAGTCTGATTTTTCCACAGCACAGTTTTTTTTCTGATCCTTATTAGTTTTTACTTCTGTTACAGAGATTTGAGTTACTGGCTGGTGAGTGGATCCATTAATTAGCCTGCACCCTACCTTTATTTGCTGTCCCACCGTCCCCAACAGCTGTGGAAGTCTATTTGTGCTATCCCAGCCCCACTCATTTTCCAAGTACACCTCTGTGCCATGCATAACCACTGTTGACAAATTTAAGTCTTTGTTAGAATTTAATCCCATGCTTCCTGTATATTTTATGTGAGCTTGAGACCAGGGCCAATCAGTCCCAACTTTTGTGTACCTCCTTACCCTGTGCTGGGCTGCGGCCTGTGTGTCGAGGTGCCTTTCCAATTGGGAACGAATGACTGTTTGTCCAAGGTGCTGATGGGTTGGTTGGGCACATTTGGTGCTCAGCACTATGCACATACCAGAAAGCAAAGTAAATCCTGCAATCACAAATTTGAAAGCATTTTCCCCGCAGCGCAAAGAAAGCTGGTGATGCCACGAAGCTCGCCCTTCCTGTCGGTCACAATCGCCTTCCATTTTCCTTCATCTGCAAAACATAAGCAAGGCGGGCTCTCCAGCCCCGTTAGTTTCCCTTCCATGCTTTCAATTGTGAAGAATGGAGCCATTTTTCCTGCATTTTTGCCCCTTTTCTGATTTCTACCTGATATACAGAAGGGCTGGCCTTGTTCACAATCCTAACAGGCCCTATCCATTCAGGTTCCAGCACCTGGTTCTTCTCTCTTACCCCTCGATATGTTACCAGATCCCCTGTATTCCACTCCATGGGGCGCAGTAGCACTCCCAGCTGCTTATCCACCTTGGAGATTTTGGTCTCCTGCACTGAGGCAAGCTGGTGGTACTTGGCTGATACTGTCCTCAGCATGTCCTGGACCCACCTGTCCATCAGCACACGGGGCTGCAATTCATCTGGGGGCTCCCCTCCTTGCCACCAGTGTTCCAGAAGCTTCGGGTCTCTTGCTGGAGACAATTTTTGGGGGAAAAGTGTTTGAGATGCCATGGCCCCCCGTAATGCCAGCAGGATCAGTGGGAGTTTCTGATCCCAGTCTTTCCTTTGCTGGTGCACGAGCTTTCTCAGGGCTGTCTTCAGTGGCTGGTTGGGCCCATCTGCCGAAATGGGTTTCTGGAAATGCCCCGTGATGTGAAGCTTTTGCTTGATCCCCAGGGCCTGGCACACCCCTTTTGTGACTTCTCCAATGAAGCGTTGGCCATGATCTGAGTCGATCTCCTTTGGAAGGCCCCACCGTGAGAAGATATGCTCCACCAGGATCTTTGCAGTTGCACTGGCCGTGTTGTTTCGAGCTGGAAATGCTTCCACCCACTTGGTGAAGTTATCGCTGACCACTAGGCAATACTTGTTGCCTTGGGCTGTTTGTGGCAGAGGGCCGATGAATTCCATCTGCAATGTGCTCCATGGCCCAGAAATCCTCTGGTGACCCAGGAGGGCTTTGGTTGTTTTGGCATCTGGATTGTTGGCTGCACATGTCAGGCAGTTGCTGACGTACCTCTCCACATCCTCTCTCATTTCAGGCCACCACCCAACACCCTGCAGCCTCACCATGGTCTTGTCTGTGCCTAAATGCCCCTGCTCATGAGCCAGGGCCACCAGCTCTGTCCGGACAAGTTCAGGCACCACCCAAACTGGGAAGTCTGCCCCCTCCCTCCGTGCCAGGACCAGCCCCGAGACATCCTTCCACACCTTACACCCTTTGTACTCCCTGCCCTGTGCTAACTCACGGAGTCTGGGGTCCTGTGCCTGCAAGCCCACCAGATCCACACTCTCCCAGTGCCTGCAAGGAACTACCGAAACAAGGCCATTCTCTGAAATCTTGCTGGCCTTCCACATTAGCCCTTCCTTCGCACCTTGCTTGGCTTTGGCATCTGCCTCCTTGTTCCACTTGGCTTCCTCTGTTCCCTTCTTGTGGGCCTTGACCTTAATGATCTGGGCCGGGCATGCCCTCTGCTCTGCCAGCCTTGCAAGGTACAGCAGCTTTTTGGCATAGGTGACAGGCTTGCCATCAGCGGACTGCATGTTCCTCTGTTTCCAGACTGGCAGCCACTCCAGCGCAACACGCACCACCCAACCTGAGTCTGAAAATATGGCCAGCGGCTGGTCTGCCGGCGTGCTTTCCAGGGCAGCCATCACAGCCACCAGCTCTGCAGCCTGGATGGAGTGAGGCAGGCACTTCCCCTTCACCACCTCCCCAGTGCCCCAGTTGACAGCAGCATAGCCCGTGTAGGGCACCCCTTCCTCATGGTAGTTGGACCCATCTACGAACCACACAACATAGCCTCTCTTCTTGGCCTCCTCAAGGCTGAGGCTGCTCTCAAACAAGGGTGCCCGCCGTTGCTTGAGCTCAGTAAGGGGTCTAACCAGCTCCTCCCCATCCCTCTCTCCACTGATTACCACCCTGTAGGCACCAGGTGAGGGATTCCCAGGGGTCTCCTTGTTGGTCAGCACCAGTGCCCAGTTGGCCATGGCCATCCTGGGATAGTGCAGTGGACCCTCATCCCCCTTCCCCAACAGTAGGTACTTCACTGGGGTGCGGGAGGTCCTCAGCAGCATTGGGGCTGACCCCACCAGATACTCCCAGTGCTGCAGGGCCCAGGTCAAAGCTAAAACCTCCCTTTCATAGTCAGTGAACTGTTGCTCAATTGGTGTCAGGAGGCGCGAGGCGTGGGCAACAGGGAGCACATCGGCATTGTGTTGCTTGCCCAGGGTGGCCTGAAGGCCCCTCCCTGTACAGGCCAGCTGCAGAACATAGGGGCTGTCCCGCTGAGGATGCACCAGCACAGGGGCTTGTGCCACACTCTCCTTTAAGATCTTCACTGCCTCATCCTGCTCTGGACCCCATTCCCACGGTGTGTTCTTTTTCAGGAGGTGGCAGAGTGGGGCCGCTTTCTCTGCATAGCCCTCAATGAATTCACGGCATAACCTCAGGAGAGCCAGGAAGGACCTCAGGGTGGTGGCATCGGATGGTGCCGACATCTTCTGTATTAATTCAACCCTCTGCTTTTCCAGTGAGCGCCCTTCCTCCCCCAGGGTCACCCCCAAAAAGGAGACCTCCTTCCAGCACAGCTGGGCCTTTGTGGGGTTGATCCTAAAGCCCGTCTTCTGGACGGCTGCCAGAACCTCTGCCAGCACCTCCAGGTTCTTCTCCTTTGTCCGGGTGTGGATGAGGACATCACCAGCGCAGGACAGCACGCTCTTCCGGTGGCTGAGCTGCTCGCACATCTTCACCACGTGTGCATGGCAGATGGCAGGGGCATTGTGGAAACCCGGGGGGACTCTAGTGAAAACAAATTGCCGTCCTCGAAGGGTGAAGGCAAACTTGTGCCAGGACTCGGGGTGCAAGGGGATGGCAAAGGATGGGCTGGTCAGGCTGAGCACCGAGAACCACTCGGATCCCCGGGAAATGGCTGCCATGACGTCAGGGTACCTGATCACTGTGGAGGTCTGCAGTGGGGTGACATGGTTCAGGGTGCTGAAGTCGACTGTCAGCTTCCACGTTTTCCCATCGGCTTTCCGCAGGGGCCACACTGGGGCATTGCTGGTGCTCTGCTGCTCCACCAGCACACCCTGCTCCAGCAAGGTTTTCACTGTGTCCCACAAGCTGTCCTCAGCCTCAGCCGGGTACCAGGGCTGCAGCTGAGGAGGGGGATCTGGCCCTTTGACTGCCACGGCAGCATCAATCTTCCCACAGTCTAGCTTGCTCCTTGCCCAGACCCGAGGGAACTGCTCAGTGACCCGTTTCACTCGGGGCTCCCACTCAGGGTGGACCAGAAGCTCAGGGGCTTTCACTGACATCACTCTGTGGCTTGCCGGGATGACAGGCACATCAATTTGTGGGCAGTGTAGCAGTGCTTGGTTTGCCAAGTCCACCACCAGCCCCATCTTTGTCAGTGCAGAGATGGCTAAAATTCCTGGCTTTCCCTTCATTTCCATTTTCCCAAATTTTTCAGACCCTTTGGCAGTCCCAATTTCAAAGGGTACAGGCCCTGTGAATGGCACTGAGGATTTTTGGCCATTTGGCCCTGTCAGTTCAATAATTTCAGAGGTTTGGAAGATCCCGGCTTTGCCGGGGGCCATATTCAGAATTGAATAAGAGGCACCAGTATCAATTAACATCACTTGTCCAAGCACCCCTCCTCCAATAGTTGTGTCAACTATCAGGCGCCCCCACAAATCGGTCTTAATCGGTGCCACAAACAGGGGCGATGCAGGTGCCTGGCAGCCCTATTGCTGAGCCTTAGACCCCGGGTCAATCGGGTGGGAGCTGCTGTGCTTTTTGACCTCGTGCAGGGCCAGTTTTTGGAACAGCTCTGCATCCGGCAAGCCATCAATGTCCTCCTGTTTCTCGTATTTTATCAAGCGCTTTCTCAGCTCAGCCCGCCAAGGGTTGGATTTCTGAAATCTCATCCCTTGCTGGTTCTCCTTCCCCAACCCCCCTTTGCCATCAGGATCTTTTCGGTTGTCCCCTTGCATTTTTCTCATCCCTGCATTTTGGAAAGGCATGCCTGAGGTTTTCCCTTTCTTACCCCCCAACATGTACCCTGGGAATGCCTGCTTTTGCAGCTCAAAGTTCTGAGTCAGGATCTGCTCCAGCTCTGACAGCGGCTTTTTGGCTGCATCCCCACCAGCAATTACCCTTAGTGGGGGTGTCAGCCCCACCACCAGTGGCTCTTTGAATTCAGGCCTGTCAAAATCAAGAGGGGACTCCTTGGATCCAGGCAGCCCGGCCATCTGGTAGAGCATCTTCTTACGGTTAATGTAGGCATCCGGCCGCTCCTCGGGGTTTTGCTTCTCCTGGTGGAAGAGCACTAAGGGGTTGACCTCTGGGAAGAACACCTTCAGCACAGCCAGCTGGACATCCCTGATATCCTGGACATTGCCCATCTGCACATCCCCTGGCAGAGCCGCAAAATCATCTGGTTTCATGCTCTTCCTCACAATGTCTATCAGGTCACTCACAAAGTTGCTGCTCTGGCACTTGGGCAGACGCTGGGCCCTGGACAGCCAGTTGATTGCTGTCTCCTTAGACAATGGCCCCAGCATCTTCCCCACTGTCTTGAGCTGCTCAGGGGTAAACCAGAGCACAGCCCTATTGGTGTCTATGGGCTGGAGTGGGGCATGGCTGACTGGCTCATCATGGGGAGCCTTTTTATCTTTGGAAGCCTCCACCTCCCCTTGCAGTTGGCACACTTCTTCCCGCAAAGGAGCATAGGGGGATGGCCTGGTGGGGCCATTGGCTCCCCACACATCATCCTCATAATCATAGTGGGGTGGGTGAGTGTCCACAGAGTCCTCTCCCTCGCTATTCCCAATCTGGCCCCTCTTGCCTTTGATGGCAGCCACAATGCCCCTTGACACCCCCAGCTCTGCTTCTAGCTCCTGGATCTTGGCATGGCATACCTTGTGGTCAGGGCCAGTGCCCCGGTCCCGCTGGACGTCCTGCAGGACCGCCCGCACCGCGCTCTGTGCATCATGGGTCTCCCCGATCCACTTGCCAACCTCCTTCTTCAGCTCCTCCGTTTTCAGCTTCTCATATCCCAGCTTGCTTTCCAGCCTGGTGATCTCCACTGCACTCCGCAGAGAGTCCCCACACAAACCCTGCACCTCTGCCCGCAGGTTGTCCACCTGCATTTTGAGCTCAGCCTTATCCTGCTCCAAGGTCTGCACATTCTCAAGAGCCTCCTTCAGCAATTTGGACAACTCCCTGCCCACCATCAACAAACCCTGCAAAGCCGCTCGCTTCTTGCACTTATTTGTGGGTTTGGGCTTTTTGTTCTCCTCTGACCAGCTCTCCCACTGCTGGCACAGCTGCTGGTATGCCTCTGGGCCCTGAAAGGACCCTGGGGACCAAATTGCAGGGAGACACTTCTGGAGCACAAACTGCTCCAGCTTCCAACTGCTAACAATGTCGGTCATCATAGTGAAGGGGACAAGATCTGAGACAGCTGCGTCTCAGGGCAAAACTACCATAACACCAGGACCACCGACCCACCCACAGAGCAAGGCTGCGACCCGCAACCCGCCCCTCCGAAAAGCCCCCCGGGGGATGCAGAACCTGGGAGCAAGGAAAGGTGGAAAGTGGGAAAGGGTGACCACGGCCCAACTGGCAGCTGCCCGTGACCCACCAGCTCCCGGGAAGGGGATGGGGAAGGGAGGCGGGAGCGGGAGAAGAAGAGCAGAGACAGAGTAGGACCCCAACAATAAGATCTCACCAATCCTTGGCTGAAAGTCCTGGCAGTCCCGGGAATGTAGAGATGGTCGCAGCAGATCTCCAGTGGATTTGGCACCTTTAAGGTAAAGGTGGTCACGAAGTCTCAGCCGGGTGATTTTTATAGCCATGGCAGGTCGTTGTTTGGGGCTAATAACACCTGTGTTTACTTCCTTGGTGGCTTTTCCTCCTCCATGTGCTGCCTTCCCAAGGACACTTTCCTTGTCTTTCCTTATCCTCTTCAAAACTGATTAGGGAAGCTGAAATCACATGGCAGCACCTGCTCTGCCCCTTATCTCTTTGGGGAGGTTCAAGATTATTCACTAGTCGCTCACAGTAACTTCTGCTTGCACCGAGTGTCCTGAAGAGGGAGAGCTGGAGCCTGTCCTCTCAGCATCCATTCTCCCGAATCCCTCCATGCCCCCCTCATTTGCTGCACACTCCATTAGCACCTGGAGTTTGAGGGGAGATCACACATGGGGCAACTATAACACTCACAGTCTCCCAAACTTCCCCCAGTCACAGATCTGTTTGCCGGGGGGGGAATGAAATGGCAGGAAAATATACATAATTCATCATTTAGAACCACTTTGACATCTGGTCTTTAAAAGAAGCATATTTCCATGCCACAACCCAGCTCATCATACACTGACATGTGCATCAAGGGGTAACCCCACAGCATGTCAGGAGCCTCGACTGTGATATCGCATCAGCTGAATTACAGCTGTGAATCTGCACCTGTAAAAGC
>VXBA01000619.1:280866-310900 GCA_013399895.1 Serilophus lunatus
CCCCCCAACTTCACCCTACAAACTATCTTAGAGCAGTTTAGAAAACTTGAGCCACTTCTTTTGTTTGTTTTGGGTTGGGGTTTTTCTTCTGTTATTGCACTAAGAAAAATGCTGGAGGGGCTCTATGCGAGGCCAGGAGTTGGACTCAGTGATCCTTGTGGATCCCTTCCAACTTGGCATATTCTTACTCGTTGAAAGTGCTATCATTTTCATCACTGCTTTTACCCCTCATGAAAACTTCAGAAGCTACACCCTTTCCTAGAATAAAACCATTTTAAAAAATTAAAAAAAGGAAAAAAATGTTCACACGTGGCTACTTGAGTCCCAGGGAGATTCCATCCTGCACCCCATTATCCCCAACAGGCCCTTATTTCCAGGTACTGCCCAGCTGGTCCGTGGTGGACCAGACTTGATGCTAAGCAACCTTCCCCAACCCCAAAAGTCAGCTCTTGTAGCCCCAAAAGGACAGAGAGAATGCATTTTCCCCCTGTTTTTCTGGCAGTTGTTTTCTCTAGCCTGGCATTTACAGCCCAGCTGCTGTTACCTCTGCTGCACCGCAGGAGTTTAACAGAGATGAAACCCCAGTCAGATCCTGCTTTTTTGGCTGCAAACTCTATTCTTCCACCCCAAAGCTTTGCTCCAGCCTCCCAAAACAAACATTTTGCCATAAGAAACTCGTCAAAGGGGAAAAGAAAGATTGAAAAGTGTAACAAAGCTGTTGAAGGCATGAGGAATGATTGTCAGTGTGGTGAAGTGGACAGGAAGCAGGCTGGGGAAAAGAAGAGGGGATGTTTCCCACTGAGGCAGGTCCACAGAAAGGTGACTGGACTGCGGACAGGCATGGTTTTCTTTAATTTCAGAATAAGAAGAAGATTCCCCAGAAATTTTGCAGCCAAATAGCGCAAATAGACCAAAATTCAGAAATCCCCCCCCTCTTGGCCCAGCCGTGAGCCAAACACTCGTGATTAGGAGCTGCTGTACCACAGCAAGGTCACCATCAAATCTTGCTTGTGTGAACAGATCAGATCAACATACACCCTTCTTTCCTCCCCTGCTTTCTTCCCAGGACAGCAGCCCCAAACAATGTAGGGATGTTCTAAACACCAGCTATCTCCTGCGCTTTCTCACAGTCCTTTGATTTTTGTTGACAATGGGCTGCTGGACAAAAGCATCCCTCCTCCAAAGTGTTGTCTTGTAGGAGCAGCACTCAGTCCTGAGAACAGCTTGGCTGCTGGATAAACAGCTCCACCGAGTATAAACAATATCTTCAAAAAAAAATTAAATTCAATCCCTGTTCCAGCACACATATTATGCTTTTACATTGCATATATTGCTTTTTCTTTCCATAGGTAAAAGTGCCGCAGGGAACCATCTCTAAAGCTACTATCATGCCTTGGGGAATCATCCCAGTGTAATATCCCCCTGTTTAAGGCTGTAATAGTGACAAAAGCCACCTCTGGGAGAACTCTTGTCCTGGCCTGGAAGTCAGAAGGTGCTCCAGGTGACAGCAGAAGTGAAAAAAGAGGGACACAGCCATTGCAGTAGCCAGGGATGTTGGGTTCAGCTCACCATCTTCGCCACAGGGATAAAGAGGAAATTCACTTGCAGTGGTATTTCTCATATTTAGCACTCCCTGCCCGCAGCCCTTCTCCTCCACTCCCCAAAAAAGAGGTGTTCCACCCTGCTCTGTAGAGGTCCCAGTCTAGGGGTGATGTGAAATAAAAGGGGACAGAAAAGCAGGAGATGAAAGGCAAGTGTTACTGCGCCTCACATCAGGGGCTCAGCTCAGAAAACAAGAGTTAAAAGCACCAAAATGGGTTTGAAAACACTAAAATTACTTTCTCCTGCCAGGAAAGAGTTAAAGAGCGATTCAGCCCACCCTAAATTTTAGCAGCTGAACACTTTGTGGTAAGGCTTTCGCAGCAAGCCACTTCGAGCAGGAAATTAATTCAAACAGAAAAGTGGAGAGGATGTGTTACAGCAGCATGGAAAAATGTGATACAAAATGGACCAAAACCTTCGAGTGTACAAGATGCAATATCATTTTTCCTATTTCTCTTCCATGTCAACTGTGGGGGAAAATTCTCAGTGCCCCAAAGTGAGGCTTCCCTTGCTGAGCAGACACAGGGGCATTGTAAGGACCACAGGTATCTGCACAAGGGGGACCTAAAATAAAACTGAACCTCACTTGGCAGCCAAGAGGGCAGTAAATAAATAAAAATAATAAATAATTTACATTTTTTCCTGAACATGGAAATACTGAAGGCTGCTGATACCAGCTCATCCCTGGAATTTCACATCATGTACTTCCCTCTTTGAATCTTAAACCCCGAGTGCTTCAAATCTCTCCCTCAAAATGCATTTCAAAGGCACTCTGATATTTTAGCATTTAAGTATTTCTGCATATTTCAGAGCACTGTCATAGCTACCAAAGCAGTGCATTCTGTGAGCTGGGGTGCCCCAGCAGAATTTCCTTATTTTTGTGGTTTTTCAGCCACAAAATTTGTTTGAGGTTTCTTGTTCTTGATTTCAAAGTTTTCTGTGATGCCTCACATTTCTGCTTTATGGCAGGTTGGTCTGGTGTTCAGCGTTTTCCAGAGAAAAACAACTCCTGCTAAAAATTCTGCTGAAGAAAACAGCCCCGCGGATCAAACTGCATCTTTTCCTTATTTTGAATGCTTTTTGATTTCAACAGAGAAGAAACCAGCCAGAATTCATCCTTTCCTGCTTTTGTCTTTAATACCAAGCTCCTACATTTGTCATTTTTTTAATTGTATAGAAATAGATTAAAAGAACGAAGAATAACTAGGTGATGAAATATGAAGAAATAATAATTAAAAATCAATTTGTTTTCCTTTTTTATCTTCATAAGTGACATTTAAGGGTACCCTGTGCAGTGCTGGATTTGGGGCTGAGCATGTAAGAAGCTGCTGGGCTGGGGCTCCAGGTGCTGCCTTGGCAGATGCTCTTTGGCAGCCGTTGGTGAGACATCCTGAGGTGAAGCCAGCCCTACCACCAAGAGGACCGTGTGTGGAAAGGGGGAGCTGGCACAAAACCCCTCCATCACTGACTCCTCCACCATGGCCCAGCCATGGCTTCATCTCTGCATCTTCCTCCAGATCCCAGGTAAGAGGGGCACGTCTCTTAAGGGTTGAGGGCCCCTAAAATCATCCTGGAGCCTCTTCTCCACCCCCACTCCAGCACATGGGATGTTCTGTACAGCATCTGAATGATGGAAGTTTCAATATACAGGCATAGGATAGATCTACAGGATATTATTACCTATCACCTCATAATTTTGTGTCACGCCATTAAATAACATGCTTTAGCTTTTGGTCAGCCCTGAATTGATCAGGCAGTGGGACAAGGTGGTCACTGAGAATCCCTTCCTACTGAAATAGTCTATTCTGTTCTATTCTATGTTCTATTCATAGTTCAATATATAATGGGATAGACACCAAAGAGTTTGTTTTTACTGCACCCTCAGTGCAGACGGACTGTAGGAAGCTGCCGGGGGAGAAGTCTAAGTTGCCTGTATAACACAAAGACAATTATCTCACTAAACTTTTTTCTAAATCATCTAAGAACTAAGTATTTCTTCAGGGCCACAGCTAAAATTGGGGTGTTATAAAATGATGCTGCCTTACTAATATCTTATAGATCTACACAGTGGGGAGCCCACTGAGAAAACCTCAATAAATGAAAGTTTGCTCTGCAAACATGTAAAGAGAAAAGGGACCATTTTTAAGGTGCTGCAGACTGGTCAGTCCAAGCATGTGCAATCATCATGATTCCTTGTGGTGCCCCTGAATAAACACCAGGAAAGGGAATGGAGATGTTTAAAGGGGAAAAGGTATGATGGAAGATGAACTTTTCTGCTGTGGCTCCATCCCAGCTCACCCCACTGGAGTTTGACCACTGGCACTGAGCTAAGATTTTCCAGCATCCCTTATCCTTTCTGGTTCATCTAACAATCTCTCCAATAGCTCAAGGAAAAGCTTTTCATGGTGAGCTGGTTCCCATGCCAGCCAGACCTCAGGGCAGCCAAGGAAACCCTGAAGCCACCATGCCTCATGGCCACACATATTTCACCCCCTAAAAAACTACATGGGTGCATGCCAGAGAAAAGTTTGGGAGAATTGCACTCTAAAACCTGAAAATTATGTGTTTTAGTATTAAGGAAACATTGCTATTGTTACAGAGCCAGAGAATGTGGTGAAGTGCTGTGGCTGCCTTGAAATTCTCATATTTTGGCAGTGAAATGTTAGGGCTGTGCAGTGATGGGGTCATCAGTGTCGGGACAGAGGAGGGCTCTGGACCTGTGTCAGTCACCAGAGGCCTCTCTTCTGTCTGTCCTATTGGGAACATGGGGAATATCAGGGCCTTGTGCCATGCTGATGGCTTCAGGCATTCTTGGATCACGCCAACCCATTCCCAAACCGCTGGGTTTGCAGAACTGTGTGAGGCTGCAGCAGCTCCTGTAAGCAGGTTTGAGATTTTGAAAGAAAAAGGACATTTTAGAGTAAAAGAAGACAAGAAACATGTATTGTTGAGCTTTTTGCACAGCTTCAAAACTCCCCTGGGAAGCAGACAGGGGAAGCGAGACCATCCTTATCTTCAGAGGGCTGTTTTTCACTCTGTCTCGGAGTATCTGCAGCTTTGCAGGACTGTTTGTTGAACAGAAAGGATCACGAGTTACCTGTTATCCTTTACACAAGGACACATCCCCGCTCACACACAGACACTGCTCACATCTGCCTGGGCCAAACACAACTTAGATAATTTCCACAAAAGCTGCAAAGCCCAAACAGGGCGATGTGATATGAAATCAAAGCTTCGAACCCCACCGCTACCCCTCACTCCCTCTCCTTCCCCAATGTCTCAAAATTCCTATGAAAATAATATTGACTGAAAACTAATACAAAATGGGCCACTTTGAGATGTTTTACACATTTTTCAGTCTTTTTTCTGCACTTGAGATGTTTATTGGTGTTGTGCTTGTTTGGAGAAAAACCTGTGAAAAAAGTTATGGCTCAAAAAAACCCAAATTTGAGTGAAGCCTCTCTGAAAAAGGAGGGAGAAAAGGAGGACAGGAGCGAGGCATCCACGGGAACAGTTGGAGATGCCCTTCCCTGAACATACAGTATTGAGGACACTCTCAAAACCATCCCTCCATTGCTCTCCCTGCCACTGAACCTCCTGCCTAGATGATTGTTCACAGGGCAAACATTACCTATATAACTAGGCTTGACCAAAAAATAACTGGGGGACTCCTCTGAAGGAATACGGGAACATCCTAATAAATCTGCTCCTATTTCTGGCTCATGTGATCCCCTGGTCTGTGACTACTTGATTTTATAAAGCTCATAAAGAAAATATGTACTTAGCATGGAAGAAAGACATGAAAACATGAAACACAGAGATTAGCTCAGTTCATTAGTGCAAGGTGCTAATAACACCAAGGTTGTGGGCTTGATCCACACATGGCCCATTCACTTAAGAGTTGGACTGGATGGTCCTTGTGGGTCCCTTCCAACTCAAAATATTCTGTGATTCTGTGAAAAGAAAATAATAATTGTGTATTCCTATATCTTTTTTTTTTCCTTAGGTTTCTGTACAAATCTACTCTTATCCCAAACTCCAGAGCATATTTTAGCCCAAAGTAACAACAAAATACAAATCCTCTGTGAGCTGAAGAAGGAGCATACTTCGGGGGTGTACTGGTACCGCTGGAGCCAGGAGAGGCAAATTTTCGAGTTCTTGATATTTTCCAACACATTGGGCAAAGCCACATATGGCACAAACATCAGCCAGCACAAGTTCAGTGTCCATGGAACAAGTTCCCACACGTCCTACAGCCTGCACATCAGCCACCTCCAAGCCTCAGACAACGGCACCTATTACTGCTCGGTCTCCCAGTCCTCCCAACTCTTCCTGGGCAGTGGGACACAGCTCAGTGTGGGTAAGCATCACCTCTGGTTCCAAAATGTGCCACCAGCAGGCTCTGATGGGGTCTTTTGGGTAAAGGGTGTTGAGGGTTGGTACACTCTTCCTATCTTGAGATGCAGGGCTGGGGTTCTGGGCTTTTTATGAAGAGATCTTTGATACCAGATAAAGCAGAAAGTAGCTAGAACAGAAAATAGCTGAATTTGAAGTCAGCTGTATGTAGTAGACCTTTTACCATGAACAGTGGCCATGTCTTGAGCATTATGTTGGTCCCAGTGGTTTAGGATTTCCATGGGAAGACCCTAAGCCCCTGAAATTGCCATGCCCTGTGTATTTTTCATCCCCTGCTGTACTTCAGATGACAGAGTGGATGTGTGCCCTACTCAGGTCCCAGGTCCTTCCGTGCCAAGTTTCTTCCTTACCCTCCTTCCCAGTGACAAAAGCAGCATCGAGGCCACAGGACATCACCCCTCACAACTCTAGAGTGGGTCTGACAGCAGCTTTTAAGCCCATCCTTCACCTAAAGAACAGAAACGGGATTTATTCCTCAAAGCTCACAACCTGCTATCCCTAGGGGACTCCAACCAGAAGTCAGAGCTGGAGGAGAGATGCTTTACAGACATCTGGATCATAGAGAAGTTTTTTCAGCCTGTTTTCCCATTGACCACAGAGCAGGAATTGATGTAGACAAATGAGTGCATTTGAAGTAGGATTCAGCCCTTTTTATGTAGTCTTTTAGGAAGACAAATAACTTTATTTAACCAAGATACAAATAACTTAATTAACAAAAATACGGCTACAGCTTCAGACTCTAAAGCAGCCCCAGTGTCTCAATTTTTCTGAATTTTTTTTGCAAATATACCCTGCACTTTCAACTGGCTGAGAAACCCCTTTTGGATGCTTGTGAGCTCAGAGAAAAGCTTAAGATAAAGGAGAATTGTTTTTCATCAACTGGGCACATATCTCTCTGCAAGGCATGAAAAACAGGCTTGAAAATCAGCATGATCAAGGACGATCCAATTAAAAACTAAAAAACAGGAGATGTTCTAGGAGGACTCAGGCATTGCTGCGTATCTTCTTTTTTCCTGTTGTACTCATGATAAAACAAATTGTCTTTAAGTTCTTTTTCTTTAAGTCTGTTATAGTGTAAGGGAGAAGTTGTCCAGAAAAATCCCAGGGCCCTGATGTCTCATCTTTCCATGTAAAACAATGGTAGTTTCTGTAGGAATTTCCATCCTGGATAGAAGCAGAAAAAAATTGTTTTGAATCAGCTAAAATTTTGAGTAAGTATAGTTCAAGCAGTCAGATGTACAGCTATTTAATGATATTACTTGGATATTTTCCTGGCCAACTTTACTGAGAGATGAATGTTCTCCATTTAATTCAGATATACCATAACAAACCCTACCCTCATTTTTTCTGGAAAAAAAAAAATTAAAAATCCCGTTTAAAGCAAAGATAAGAGCAATCTGAATGAGGAAAAGATGCAGAGATCCCTTAAAACCTCCCAATGCTACTGAAATCTCCTGCTACCCGTGGTTTTGTGCAATACTGATGAGATGGTGCCTGGCAGTAAATGTAGTTCGAAGAAGTGGGTTTTTTCTCTGCCTCAGTCTTCTGCCCTTGTTTGACTGGTATGTTTTACTAACACTTTCACAAGCTCTTGGTACCTTCTGTGGGCACCAAGAGGCTCAGATCAAGCTCCCAGCCCCTCTGACTGACCCAGCCCTTTGTGGGCCAAAATTTCCAGCCCTTCTTACCTGCTATTTGGGATCTCTGCTGCACTCAGTGCCACACTGACTATCCTCTTCTTCTCTTTATCCTCCAGTTGATGTTTTGCCTCTGCTTTCAAAGACCACCCAGGCATCAGTCTCCAAAAAGCACATGAGGGACATAACCAAAAGCAAAGCTGCCAGCAGGAAAGGTATGGCACCAGCTCGGCTCAGACTGCCTTGAAAAAGGGGTTTGCTGATCTCCTGGGGGTACCCGAGGTTGAGCTGGAGTTTGTCCTGGGCTGGGGGCAACCACAGTGTCACCCTCTAGGGGTGGCAGCAGGGTGCACCTAAACCCACTGCTCTGGATGGAGCTGCCTTTATCAGGGACTCCCTGGGATATACACAGTTTCAGTGTATTTCACTTTAGGTCATTTTGACCTCAGAGCTTAGTTCTCTGCAATGCCTTCATAGCCATAAGGGTGACTGAGCACTGGAACAGGTTGCCCAGAGAGGTTTTGGAGTTTCCTTTGCTGAAAATATTCAAAAGCCATCTGGACACAATCCTGAGTAATGTGCTCTAGGATGACCCTGCTGGAGCACAGAGGTTAGACCACATTTCACAGAATATTTAACAGAATATTCTGTGTTGGAAGGGACCCACAAGGGTCATCGAGTCTAACTCTTAAGTGAAGGGCCCATACAAGGAATCAAAACCACAGTCTTGGTGTCAGTAGCACTGTGATCTTTACCAACTGAGCTAATGGTGTCTTCCAACCTTATCCATTCTGGGATTCTGTACTGCATCCTCCAAAGAATACCCCAGGGTGGTGGTCACATCTTCCACTGCCCTTCTGAGGACCTGCCTAGCTTTTTTTCCTTTCCCACCCCTCAGTCTATCTCTCAAAGCTGCCATGACAGGATAGTATCATGTGCTGAGCCCTCTCCTGCCTTCCAGGTCCCTGCAGCCCCCTGATCTGGATCCCACTGGCTACCAGTGTCCTGCTCCTTCTGCTGAGCCTGGTCCACATTGCCCACCGCCTCCATCGTAAGCACCCTGCCAGCCCTGGGGGAGGATGAGGGTTGTCAGACCCTGGGTCAGCCCAGGAGTGGGATGGGGATCTGGGAGGGGGTCCTGGCACTGTTGGACACTATCTCTCCCCAGGTCTGCGGCAGAGGCTGTGGCTTCGCATCCACAGGCAGTAAATCTCACCAGCTCCCCCTGCCTCGGACAGGCAGAGAGAAGTTATGGACCCTCCCCTGCACGATGCTGAGCACTGCCCGGACAAAAACCAGGAAGGACATTACAGCAGACAGACTTGGGATTGTACCACAAAACAGACATTTCTTTCCTGTGACAAATCACTACTTAAATATTTTCCTTGACACAACAACTGGTGAAAGAACCAGGCTGAATTCTGCAGCATGTTGAGCTCTTCTCAAAGGACACTGAGCAGGGCAAATGCCTCAACTGGCTTTGCACAGAGGGAAAAGGGCCGGTGTACCAAAGGGATTCAGGTGGGCTGGAAAAGTGCTGTGAGCTTTTAGGTTGCTCCTGCTAATGCTGATTGATGAGATTTTGGTAATAAACACTCTAAGAGCAACTGGCAGGGATGGGGCAGGGGCAGGTCCCTGCACAGCTTGTAAAGCCCCTGTGCAGGCATGTTCAATAGCAAAAGTGAATATATGAGTCATTTTGCTCTGCAGGCTGGTGTCTTGTGGTTCTGCTCAGTGAGGGACACGGTTATGTGGCAAGCAGGGAGTCATGGCCTCTGCCCAAGAATGAGTTAAAGCAACTCCAGGGGGGAGCAGATCTGGGAGGGTGTTTTCTCCCATGTGAGACTGCAAACAGCCAAGAGTGGGAGAGGAAAGCCAGACAAAGCGATGAACACAAGGCCAAACACCTGGCACAGCCTGAAGGTCAACAACACCTCTGAAAGCAAACAGAGGCAGCCAGGGGCTGGCCCTGAGCCCAGCAGCCAGGGGGGAACAGCCCTGAGCGATGCCTGTGTGTGCTGAGCCCCAAGCAATATCTTTGTGTAATGAGCCCCAGTCCTGCTGAGCCCCGAGTGATACCAGGATGAGGGGAGGTCTGCTCGGGGATGTTAGCAAGGCTCAGCTGCTGCCCAGGGCTCCAAGGCACATGCAGGGCTGGAAATTCAACATCTTGCTTGGCACAGGCAGTGGGCACTTGCCCTCAGAGGTACCCCCAGTCACACATCTGCTCAAACACAGGCACCAGCACAAAGATGTGTCAGCTACAGTGAGGGCAAGAGGAAGGTGGTCCAGACAGTTATTCTTAGTGCTGAAGAGCAGCAGGATATCCTGTCCTGCACACTGCACATGTCCTTACAGCTGCTTACAAGCCAAGGGCTGGGGAGTTGCTCCAGAGTCACCAAGGCTGAGGCTCAAGCCCATCCATGGGCACTTCTCCTAAATGATGCAGTAGTAGAGCCAGAAGTGGACCATGCTGAGCCAGCTTTCCCAGGCTGTGACACTCACCCAAGCTCTCAGACTACTCAGACTACCCAGCCAGTGGCTGCAGGGAACACCAGCCCCAGAACCCACCCCACCACAGACGCTGCAGCGAGGGGGCTCTGAGCAGCTCTGATTCCAGTGCATGATAATTTGTCCTCTGTGAGAACTCAAATGAACTAAACCCACCATTTTCCTACCCTGCAAGTAGTGCACAGAGCTTCACTCCAGCAGCAGATGTTTTTTCTGATATGTATTTTTTCAAGGCAGCTGTAAGAATACCCCTTTGAAACTTCCCATGGGCAAAGGTTCACTCTTTCAAAAACAGGTGTTTTCCTTCTGCCTACAGCTGCTTTTGAAATCCCAGCTCTGTTTCCCACACTTCAGGTGTCCTGACCTTAATGTCTATACCTTCTTCAATGCTCCCACCTCTCAGCCAGCACAGGAGATGGCCTCACATGGCCAAGCAGCCAGGGCTGGGCTGGGCAGAAAAAGGCAGACTGCACAGCCCAGTCTTCCTCTCCCACAGGAAAGTGAGAGAGAACCTCAGGGATAACCCTGCCCAGCCTACTCTTCCTCTATTCCTACACTCAGGACATCTCCTCAGTGTCTGACCCTCCCTGAAACCCCCTGAGACAGCAACATCTTGTCTTGATAGACTTAGCCACTTACTCCAACTTCAACAACACCTGATGAAAGGATAGGGATTTATCCCTGGGCAATCTGCCTACCCCCAGCAAAGAATTTGCTCCATGTATGAATTTCCCAATTGGGCTTCATTGTTTCTTTGCAATTTGGAAAAAAAAAAATAATAAAAAAAAAATACTCAGAATCTACATTATCTGTGTGCAGTGAATAAAAGAGAGGACAGCAAAAGCCAAAGATTCTGTCTGACCTGTTGAAACAGGTTTGGGTAGCTTACCAATGGAAATTATGAAAAAATTGTAATAATTTCTATAATTATTAGTAAGGTGTGTTAGACAGTAAACCTGGGAGAGATTTTAGCATCAGGTTTCACAACTGTGAGAGCAGATGGAAAAATAAAAATAACAGCTTCTATTTCACAGACTTTTTCCCAGAGCACATATGTGTAAAGTCCAGAAATACTAATAAAAAGATGCTTTTATGTCTGAGAAAATTATGGCAGACCACTGATATCTGCAATCTTCTATGCTGAGAGCTCAATGATGATGCCAGCCAGGGGTCAGGAATGCCGTGTTATATTGTGGCATGTGGGGCAAAGAGGATGTGTCCATCATGAAAACTATTGAGAAGGTATTTCTGTGTGCCTCTGCTAATGGCATGATCTCTGGATCCATGGGGAGAGAGAGATACAGGTGGTGGCAATGCCTGCCACAGTGTCACTTCAGCCACAATGTCCTGGCAAATTCCTGGCAAATCAGAGTCGCTAATTTATTCCTTGTTTCCTTCCAAGGATGGATCAGCTGTCTCCTGTCTCCCACTGTCACTCTCCTTCCCTAGAAGGGAAAATAATGGGATTTTAGGTATAACACCCCAATCCTCATTTCATCAGTAAATAAGCAATGTCATCTTAAAGGACAAAAAGAAACACCATAAAATTTGGACAAAAAGCTTTTACAGAGAACAAGGAGGGGTTTGCAGATCTATGGGTTCAAGTAGAACACATTACCTATGTTGTGCTCATCGTCACAAATCACTGGACAAGGAATTGTAAAAGAGATAGAAAAATACATGTTGCAATAGTCTGTTGTTGTGATTTTTTTATATTTTATACCATATCATATCTATTCTATATAGAACATATTCTAATATGTTTCATATAGAATATAGAAGATATAGACTATAAATAGAGACAACATATAGAACATATATAGACTACATATAGAGAGAATATATACAATATATATTCTATATTATTAAAAAATAATCTCTTAATAAAGAAAGCATATCTTGAAAGCATTAAAATATTTGACAGACTGGAAAAAGTTGGACCAAGTTAAAAATAAATTTGTATAAAGTATGTATTTTGCTTCTCTAATGCCTTGCTATGGGAAAGGTTAATTTGAGTTCATACACCAGTGATTCTCTCACATGAAACAAAACTCCCTCGTGCTTAAAATGTTTGCAGGATGACAGGAGCCTTAACATTCTTCCCTTAGGCATTCATATTTTCTGCTAAAGTTTGACTTCTCATTTAGACTTTAAGATACACATGTTCTTAAAGGGGGATTTATCACAATTTTAAGAAAGAGAATATAATTATTACTATTTGCATTACCTGAGCTGGTTAATAAATTTAATCTAGATATGAAATGCTCCAAAAACAACAGATGAGAACTTTTTCTCTGCCTGGTACAACATATTTATGTGCTGTTGCAACAAGGATCTCACACAACTAACTTTTTTTGTTCATTTAACATAAAAACTCCAAAACCCTAACATGAATCACTTAGCTGGCAGTCAGTATGAAAAGGAAACCTGCTCAGATGGCAAAGCCCTCCCCATCCTCTCTGAAAAGCTCCTTGGAGGGGTAGGAGCCCTCAGGCAGCCAGGCTGACACAGGCACCTATGGGTTTGTGTTCTTGGCTTTTTTTGGCTTGGGCAATGAGTAAGGGCAAAATTTTGTTTTGCCCTAGTCTGAACCTCTTCATCAGGCAGCAGAAAACCTCATTCTGCAGAAATCTTGAGTGTCAGCAGGACAAGTTTTGCAGCACTGAGTTTCTCAAGGGCTTGAGCTTTGCTGAGAAAAAAAAAGTCCTGGATTTCCCTGTGTAGAGCATGGAGGCAACAGACACCTCCAAGTAAAGTAAGGACAAGAGGAAACAGCCTGAAGTTGTGACAGGGAAGGTTTAGATTGGACATTAGGGAAAAATTCTTCAGCAAAAGTGTTGTCAGGCACTAGAACAGGCTGTCCAGGGCAGTGGTGGAGTCACCATCCCTGCAGAGATTTAAAAAATGTGCAGATGCGCCACTTGGGGGCATGGTTCACTGGTGGCCTTGACAGTGCTGCGTTAAGAGTTTGGCTCGATCCTAAAGGTCCTTTCCAACTAAACAATTCGCTGATTCTATGACAAGCCCACGGGTGCCAACCACGGGCACCCCGCCTGCTACTGTCTGCCCCGTGTCCCGTCCCACCCCTGTGAGCACAACGGAGTGAGCCTTACCCTGCCCCAGGTGCAAGCCACCTCGGTTTTTCTGTTCTTCTTCTCTGCTGGTGGTTAAAACATCCAGCTGGGAGGTTGGGCACCACAGCATTGTGTTCAGCCCCCCTTCCTCCCCGCAAGACTGAGCAGGGAGAAGGGTTGTGGCTTAAGAGACATCTCTGTCCCCGGAGCTACGCGTGTGATCTCACCCACCGCGTATCCTGTTGCTCCCTCCCAGCGCGGAGAGCCGCGGCTGCAGGCTGTGCAGAAGGTATGAAATGCAGCACAGAACCACGATGTTGGGCAGCTGCCTCCAGGGACAGGCTCAGCATCCTCGGAGGAGCTGGATGCACGCTGCTCTTCCACGTGGCAGCATGGCCCAGGGCAGAAACTACAGCTGACTCCGACCAAATCAGAGGATAATAGAATCATAGTGTCATAGAATCTCACAATCATGGAATAATAGAATCATTTGGGTTAGAAAAAATCTCCAAGATCATCAAGTCTAACCTTTGACCAAATACCTCAATGGCATATCACAAAGGGCAACGTCTACTTGGTTTTTGAACACTCAGAATGATGGTTATTCCATCACTGCCCTGGGCGGCCTGTTCCAATCCTTAAACACTCTCCAGTGAAGAAAGCTTTCCTAATATCTGGCCTCGACCTTCCTTGGCACAACTTGAAGCCGTTTCTCCTTGTCCCAAACCTCTCTCCAGGTACACCAGGGAGGAGATGCTGGGTTGCTGGGGGCCGTGCAGCCAGCCTGCAGGCAGGGTCACAGGCTGAACTGCTGCTGTTCCTCAGCAAAGCTCAAGGTGCAATCCTTGTCCAGCACAAGCACAAGGTAAGCTCTCTGGCTGATGTCTCAGTGCTGGGCTGCATTGTTCTTCAGCTGCAGGGCTTCAAAGCATCATGCCTAAACATCAACACTGAATGCAAAATTCAAGCTGGGATGTCTCCTCTCAGTCTTTTCAAAAAACAATTGAGACAAAATATTGCTGCAGGCTCAGATTGTATATTCCTGCCTTGAGCAAGGAGTTGCAGTTGACAGTGCTGTTATTAAAATATATGTCTCAAGTCATCTGGATGCAGGAGAAAATGAGTCACGGCAGTGGTGGAACAGCCATTACTAAAATGCATACCTTTCCTCAGGTCCTTCCATTTTAATCTGGCTCACCCATTATTATCATAGTCATATCATTAAAAGACATGGATCACATCCCACAGTGCAGAGCCCAATCTGACATCCCCAAGGAGATTCCTGGGGAAGGCAGCTGCCTTTTTGTTAATTCCCCTGGTCCCCAAACCTGAGCCTCTCCTCAGCTGGAGCTGGAGAGTTCCCAAAGCTGGAACACAGAGGTAGTTGCTCAGGGCCAAACATCTTTCCTGGCCATTATCCCTCTTCCAAGAGGGAAGGAAGAACTCACCTGCCTTCTCTGTCTGCTCCAAACACCAAAGGTGTCTCTTGCTTGACAGATAACCTCAGAATTGCTCCAGCGCTCCCTGCTGAGGAGATCAAGGGGTGTGATGCACTAAAGATGGCCATAGGCATCCCCAGTGGTGCCATTTATGGGTGGGCACACCATGGGCAGCTGTTGATACAACCTATTCTCCCTTCCTTGTGCTTCCTTTGGCTGCAAAGTGAGCAAGGATGAGTCCCAAAGGGCTGTGGGAAAAGCCCTGACCCACCACAAGCACAGAGGGACATGGACACAGGGCCTGCAGGGCCAGGTGCTGAATGGCCAGAGCCACGTGAAGCTCAAAACATCTCTAATACATCATCTTCCAGCTCACACAACTGGAAATGCAGTTTGGAAAGCCATGGGTCTGAATGTAAACACACCCAGAACAGTTTCTTTCTCTGTGAAATGTCAACCACATGGAAGAGTTGGACCCTGCCCTTTTCTCTCACTGTCTGCAGTGCAGAGGACAGAGATTTTGGGAGAGCTGTGCAAAACCACAGGATCCATTGTCAGAATAAATGTCCTTGTGCAAGTTCAACAGCTAAGTGTTCTGCATTAAAGAATGAGATAATTGGAAAATTAATAGTGTTTCATAGGAAATGGATGTGGAGATTTGTAACAAATGGCTTCCTTAAAATGACACATTGTAATGAGATCTCGCAGTTAAGAACATAAAAATGCCTGGTTTGACTCAGAGCAAAAGTTCATCCAGATATCTATTCTGTCCCCAACACTGGCAATGAGCAGATGGCTAAGGAATAATGATATGACAATCATATATGAAACCCTCTCTTAATATTCAGTCTATTTTTAACTAAATAGATTTCCTGAGCCTTTCGCTGTCTATTGAATAATCCACAAGGAACCTCTTTTCCAAGCATTTGGCCAGGCTTTGCATCCGCAGTGTCCTTTGTCAGGGACATCCTTGGGTGAAGGATGGCTTCTTCTGCTGTGAGCCTCACAAACATCAGCTTCCTTTGCTGCCCCTTACCTTCTGTATTGGAAAAGGCAATTTGCGTTCTGCATTTTAAGGTATGTGACATGTACACTGAGAGTACCCAGAGGAGTGGGCAGTACTGGCCACTGAATTGGAAACACGTGGCTACAGTGGAAAGATAGAGTGTGAGTATCTAGTGTGTGGCAGTTTCATTTGACATTCTGCAAGCCCCTTTAATGTTGCAGCTTTGCAAAGAAAATGAGGGGCAGCAAGTTGCTCATAAACCACATCTTCACACCGGAAAAGCCGTGTGCTTGAGTCTCAACATTTTTTTTTTTTCTCTGCTTGAAAAAAAAAGCTTGTGATTTGTGACTAAATTTTGAAATCTTCATTAAAACTTTCCATTCCTCCCTGTGAAAGAGGTTTGGAAAGTAGTAATGAAGTCCTTCAAAGGTTAACAACAGGAGGACTCAGCAGTGCTGAGGCAAACACAGTCCAGTGTCACCCCCTGAGTTCCGTCACTGATTGCTCAGGGATCAAACAGCACCTGCTCAACATCAGCAGTGCAGCATCACTGCTTGGCATTTGGACATCCCTCTGGAGCACTATGAGGAGACACCACAGGCAACAGAACAGTGGGTGTGATAAAGCACAGTCATTTTGGTGTTCCTTTTGTGTTCACCAACCATTGCAATGTGACTCCCATGTCCTGAGACATGCTCCGGTCACACAAGACCGTGAGACATCCATGCCATGTCTGGTATCACTGGGCACTGAGGAACTGAAGAGTTTCTTACCCCATGAAAAAGTTCCTGAGATCTTTACACAAAATGATTAAGAAATCAAACATATCCAAAACTCAGCATCTCCTTCAGCTCGTGTGCTCCAGCTCCCTTTCATTTTCCATGCCTTCTCAGTCAAATAGATGTAAGGAAACACAGAGAAAATGAATCCTAAACTCACCTCCTGACAAACTGTGTTCAAAAATGGATCCTTGTTGCTCTGTCTTGTCTCTTGTCTTCTTGCTCCTGTCTTGTGCTAATTTTTTGACATTAATTAAATACAGACCTAGGCTGGTCTTAGTATAAAAAGACAAACCACAGTCACAAGAACCTTAAGTTGGAGTTCAAGAGAAATCAGAGCCCTACCACCTTAGCAATGAGTAAAATGAAACTTTGTAGTAGGTCTGGGAGACCAGTCATGTTGATTAGACAGTAAAGGGGGATTTCTTTTTTCTCCCAGCATGTCCCCACCACATGCTTGAGGCCATGCACTACGTGCTGTAGTGGAGCATCCATGCTCTACAGCAGAGTGAGAACCAAGTCTTGACAAATTTTTGATCCATCCTCATTTGCCAGCACATTCACTTCCATTTGAACCGCTCTGAAAAATGGGGATCAGGAATTTTCCAGCATTGGACTTGGGAGGGTTGTGCTTTTGAAATTTCACTTTCTGTCACTGAGTTGTAAGAGTGATGGAGTGGGGAGGACTCACACAATAATCCATTGGATGGCAGGAACCAGATCACTTTAGTACCTCAGAAAACATAAGACTCAACTCTAGGCAACTACAAGGCAAGCCTGTAGTTCAGTTCCTTGTTGACATTTCTCCATCAGCCTGTGAGGACAGGCACTTCCCAAGAGCAGTTTATCCCCTTATAAAGAGAACTGTATTTTGGACCAGGTACATAGACTGCCCATTGAACTGGAAGGAGCCTATGCAAGTAGCATCATTTGATGTCTCATTATGGAGTATTAACAGGTGACATAATTGTCTGATGATCACATTTGCTTAAGAGGATTTTGAGATCCAGATCCTTGTAATGCTATCTAACAGATGAAACCCTCTTTATTTTACAAAAATCTGCTCTATTTCAAGTAGACATCACAAAAACCACAGCCTTATGAAAATATATGAACTTCAGACATCTCAGCTGCCAACTGCAACTCACCAACATGCTTTGAAGCCCAGCAAAATAAATCCAGTCCTTAAACCATTTTCCATAACTCAGCTCTGAATAGCAGCCCCAGTGGCAACAGTACCAAAGTCAGCAGCACCTGCATTCTGACAGACCCAGGATAAAGGGGCTCTCTGTGCAAAGTGATAATAGAAAAAAAAATCTCACACAAAAAAACAATCAGCAGGAAAACCAGGAAGAAAGAAATAATACACCAACCCACCCCCTCACAGTCTGGTAAAACTGTTGTTATTGTGTGTGCAAAGCTCCAGGAAGCGTCACCCATCTCCATGTGCAAGTGGTCACCCAGAGGCAGTAGCAAGGACCCACAACATTGAAGCATAAAAAGAGGTTTTTGCAGGGCGGAAGCCCCTGTGGTTGGAAGAGAGAACCACAAGTAGTTAAAGGAAAGAAAAGGCAACGAACACCCCTGGGCACGGGGTGATCTTGGTATGTTCAGCTGACAGACCACCTGCCTTGCACAAAGCAGCTCTTTATGAGAAATTGCAAAGAAGAATTGGCAGAGAACAATTAAACACCTGAAGAAACCATATGTGTGCCAGCAAGTGGTGTTTTTAGAGATAAATGACATGTGTATGTATGCCATGAAACACCTGTGTCTCATTTGCTGGGTATGAAAACACACTGGCTCTGCCCCCCACAAGAGACCCTTTGAGTGTGCTCAAGAAAAGGATGCAGAATTCCCCACAAGAAACACAAACTGGGGCCTGCAGCCAAAAGACAGGGCTTGTCCATGATTTCTGTGGAGCTGGAGCTGCTGTGGAGCCCCAGAGGGCTGGAGGATAGGGGGACTGATCCTGACTCAGGCAGGAGCAGCATCAGTTGAGATGTCTAAGGAAGCCATCAAAGCAAAATTCTTGAGGCACCATTAATAATGGATAAGGATAAAAGAACCTGAATTATGAATCAAGAATTAATTTCTTCAGAATCCTTTATTTCCTCTGCATTTTGCCACAGATGCCGAGCATCACCTCTTTACCCAAGAGGGTCCTGCTGACATCACATCCTCCCAAAAGTGCGATGCAACCTCCCAAGTCAAGTGAGAAAGATCATCTCAGCTGCGCTGCACCGTCCCCAAGGTCAGACACCTCCAGGAGAAGATGGACAGATCTCCTGCCCTGTTCCTCCTGCTGGCTCTGGCACTCTGTGAGTATGGACACAGGGCTGGGCATCCCTTTCAACCAGAGGGGCAAGGAAAACCCTTCTGAATCCAAGAAATTGGGCTAAATAGTTATAAGAAAAATAGAAGGCAGACCAAAAAGGCTGGCAATGGAGTGTGCTCAGGAATTGTGGAGAGAAAGGTGGCATCGCCTCAGCCAGCACAGGGCAGCCAGAGTGGTGCCTGCAGCACCACGAGCACCAGGAAGGGAACCTGGACAGATGAGTGGTTCTGGAGGGGAGGGAAAAGAGAGGAATAAAGGAGGCTGATCAGTCAGTGTTTGTAGGGAATCCTTTCAGATAAGCTGGGAAGGGGTAACATCCCTGAGAAGGCAGCTGGAAGGGCAGCATCCATCTTTAGAGCCCGAGTGGCTGATTGATGAGCACCCTTCATGCACAATCCCAGCAACGACTTCAAGAAAACCTTCCACTCATCCAGACAGTGTGGTCCACACCTTGCATTTGTACAAGGGGCCACTACCTTCTCCCAAGAGGTACCTACAAGGATTTCTCTCCTCCAGGCTGCCCTGGCATCCACAGCCAAGGGAATGAGCTGACAATCAGGTTTCGTGTCAGATTCGCTCAGCTCCAGGTGGGACAGCGTCTGGAACTGGAGTGTCAGACTGGCAGAGATAGTGGAGCCTTCTGGGTCCGTCAGGACAAGAGTGGGACCCTTCACTTCATCGTCTTCATCTCTTCCATATCCCGACCCACCTTCCATGGGAATCAGAGAACATCCACGCGCTTCGAGACGAGCAAAGACAGAAGCATCTATCGGTTGGTTGTGAAGTCTTTGACTCCACAGGATGAGGGGAACTATTTCTGCCTCATGAACATCAACCAAATGCTGTACTTCAGCCCTGGCCTGCCTGTGTTTTTACCAGGTCAGCAACACCTCCACCCAACCTTTCTTATCTCTGCCAAAATGCCCAGCACCTCCTGCCTGTGCCTTTTTTTAGCCCACTGCCTCTCCCAGAAACCCATTTCCCTGCTTGCTTACCCATGGCATCTTGTGACCAACCCACTGCTCCTGCTGCAGGTTCCCTGCTTGCTTTCTCTCCTTGTGGTATTATTCCTATCCAAAGGCAAAGATGATTGAGCACACATCGTCCCCTCTTCTCCATCCCACCCATGGCTCTGAAATTATAAGATTAAAGAAAAGACTACCACTGTCATCTCTTCCTCACCTCACATAGGTCCCAAAAATCAGGCTGTCATTCTTTCTGATGATAGTGGTAGATTGCAAGGAATAAGAAGCCAGCAATTCCTTACTGAATCTTGGGGGATCCTCCTTGGGGGAGTCCCCATGTAGATGAATTGAGGAGCATCCATGCCCTGGAAGGGGTAGGAGAGCAGAAGGGCAGGAGAAACCTGTTTTACTCTGTTTCCCTAGATGCTGAATTCATTCTTTTTCGTTTACAGTCACCACCACAGTGGCACCCACCACAACAGGACCCACCATCCTGCATGGCATCACTGAAAAGGACTCCTACCTCACGACCCCAGATCCAGGTAGCTTGAATGAAGAGAAGGACAGGGGAAGAGCTAGGGGGAATCCAAGGCATTTTGTGGTGGGGGGAAGTGAAAGTCCATAGACCTTTACCAGAATTGGAAGGATTGAACTCTATTGTTTCATCCCACGTAGGAAAGGCTAAGAATGAGGTGAAAAGCATGACCATGTTTCATGCCTGGGCACTGAGGGAAGAAGGGAAATAAGGGAGAGACTTGTGGGCTGGTGCTGGATTGAGCCTCATCAGGAGATATGAAAAAACTTTTGGCTATGTGTCCTCCCTCAAATCTCCAGGAAAATGCTGAGACCAGCAGCACTAGTGAAGAACATCACTGGAGGCGCAGGGGAAGCCCTCTGCCTCACCACTAGCCTTGTGGAATGACAGGCAGGGCCCCTGGCAACTTTCTTGGCTCTTCACCAGTACTGGCTGTAACACCAGCTTTGAGCATCTGGTAAACCTTTCTTCTTCTCTCTTCCTGCAGAGTCCAGCATGGAAAAAGACCTGAATTTCTCTTGTAACATTGTCATCTGGGTTCCCTTGGCTGGCACCTGCCTCCTGCTCCTCATCGCCCTGGTCATCACCATCATGCTATGTCAACGTAAGACCCACCACAACCCCTTGTAGAGGCACCTCTGTCCTGAAACCACAGCCCTGTCCCTCAGGGTTGTGGATGTACTGGCATCAAATAACCAAGACACAGTCAATGCAAGAGAAGAACTACAGTTAAAGTCAGTGTCCATATTTTCCTCATCAGTAGGCTTAGGCTGAGAAATGGTTATCAACTTAGAATGGTACAATAGGAAAATTATTATGTTGGAAAAGATAATCAAGGAGGAAAAGTAGATCAAAAACTCATTCTGTCAACTGTATTGGCTCTATCATCCTTAAATTGGTGAGTCAGATGTTAAAACACCAGACCTAATAGGGTAAATATGCTCCAGCATATGCTGAGACTCCCATTAGCAGCTAGAGCTGTAACCAAATGAGTAACTTCATTACACAGGTTCAGAGACTGCCAAAGTTAAAGCAGGAGTGCAGAATCTCTGGGTCAGCAAAAGTCCTTGGATGAAATTTAATGTTTGAAATTAAGTTAAATTAGCCTGAGGAAGCAATCAGTGCAAATGGATTTAACTCAACACTCACTGAAATAATTTCAACTTTCCAGTAGCCCCAGAAGTTACACTGACTTCATTAAACCAGATCAGCTCGTCTGCCAGCAGTTCTGCTGCTGAATTAACCTAACTAGATCCTCCCTGACCCCGCAGCCTGGAGCTGATGCCAAACGAATTTAACTGGGTCAGTTAAAAAAGTACCACTTCTCAGCACCCTTCAGATGAAAAATACTAATCTTCACACTCTGCAGAGATAGGACGGAATACATGAAAAAGCATTGATGAGACACAGATGAAATCCATTCTCCTTGAGGGAAGTAGCTGATGACACAGAAAAGTGCCAGGAATTCATCCAAATTCCCTCTGAAGTCAGCAGGAGCCAAGAGCTCTTCACGTGCCATAGGATTCCCTGCTGACCTGCAACACTGTTAACCTACAAACACCACTCAGTGATTTATTTCTGCCTTTTAATACCAATCTAAATGATCAGTGAACAGCCAGTAGCTGCAGTTCATTTCTGCAGCAGCCCAAGCCCTCAAGGACAGATTATTATCTTGGGCTAAAATTAATGTCTGGACATTAGCTTTTGCTGAACACATACCAAAATAACAACAGGGATGCTAAAATGGGGAAAAGCATAATTCCACTTGGTTGCATGAGGCGTGGCATCATTGCCACTCACCTGTTGCAGAAATAATTGCTGCCCAGGGATTTTCAGCAACATCTCAAAGCTGCTGGAGACACAGCAAACAGAAATAATTCACCTTCAGCATTCTCAGGCTGACCCTGCTACTGCTATTCACCTTAAAGTTTAATTCATGAAAATTTGTAAGTGGAATGCTGAGGTAATATGAGCTATAGCACCACTCTCTGGCACGGATTTCTGCAAAAACGATCTTAGTCCATCCCTTGTTAGTCTCAAAGATATCAGCTGCTGGGGAACAGCAGCCCTACCTCGCTGCAATATTTCTTTTCTGAGCTGTCACTTGGTATCTTGGAGCTAAAACATATTCTTTCTTATTTTAGAAACCAGAAGACGAAGATGCAGGTGTAAAAGGTTAGTAAGTGACAGAGGTTGACATTCTTCTCTTAATCTTGGCAACATCTCACCCCCAGGCAACAAAACAAACAGGTGCCAAAAAGAGACCAAAAAATCCTTCTTCAGATTCACCCGGAGGGTGGATGGGAGGGGCCTGTGGAATGAGTTAAGGGCAGAAATGGGACAGAAGGCTCGCTTGTCCTGTGTTTTGGGGTTTATTTGGGAGTTTTGATTGCTTTTTTTTAATATTATGCAATTCAAATCCCTGAGCCCTGACACTGCAGTAGGTGCAAGAACTGAAAGACAGGAGGTGCCTTTGGCAGCCCCAAATCACTGTGCATCACCCAATGCTCATTACTAACTTCATTTCTGTGCTCCCAATGCACCACTCCCAACTTCAGCTGGGAGGTGGCTGTATTTCATACCTTCCTCTCCTCCAAATATTCATTTGATTTCATCATTGGACATTCAGGCGTGTCCATGGAATAGATGCAAGTTACTGCATCCCAAATCCCTCTCTGCATGATTTTGAACCAACATCACCATGGCTTCACGCCTCTATTTCTCCAACAGGCACTAAAGAACAGTAGCAATGAGGCTGCTGCAGCTTTGGATGACTTTCCTGAGAAACAGCAGTGTAGACAGGAATAGATTTAGAGGTAACCCAGTTTCTAGGGCACCATAGGAATCTTTGTTTTATGCTTTCCCTTCTGCCTCCCCAACCCACCCATTGTCCTGAGTCACCAGGAGAACACAATCGGAAGGAAAACGACAATTTGCCATTTTGGAAGAAGAAATGTCTTTACCCACATGCATTCTGCTTCTGCAAATCTACCTCCATCCAACAGGTTTTTTCACCTCTCCTGCTCTACAGGAAACCACTTCTGTAGTTTTGCACCCTAGGGCTTGTGGCCAGAGAGCCAGTGAGAAGTCCCCACTAGTACTCCTGCAGCCAGTGCTGGGCTAGTGCTTGGAAAAGCTGGGTTGTCATAAAAGTTTGGAACAGCATGTGCTCACCTCTGAAGACTCATCCGTTACTAATCAAGCAATCTTATACATCCATGGGGCTTATAGTAAGAAAGAGAATTGTCTTTTAGTTGCCCACATTAATACAATCACCCAGAAAGCAGAAATTAGCAGAAAATTGATCCCCATCATTTTTTATTTTTCAAGGCAAAATGCTTTTTTTTTTTTTTACCTGTCTGAAAAAGAGAACAGCCTGTCATTTTCTCATAGAATATTTATGATATCAAATGTTCTTCTGATACTCGCCTGCCTTTCCAAGAGAGAAATGATAACAAAGAAATCTTTGTGCAGCCTTGTTTAGGAAAACGTTTGCATTCTTCACTTATCTCAAGCCTTGTTGCCAGTCCTGAGCAAGGATGTTTTGTCCCTGCAGATTAAAAAACACCTGCAGAGCTCTGTAGTTTTGCACCAATGGAGCCGTTGGGCCTCAGGAAATCATCTCCTCAAGGACACCTTTCCTTCAGCAGCACCAACATGTCATGGCTTCAGCAATTGTAGCATAATTCAGTTTTTATTTAGAGAGGAAATTCCTGCTGCTCTAGGAAAGTTTCCACTTGTTCAAATGAAGCTCTTTGGAAGTTAATAGTGCAATTCACTCCGTTAAAGAGCATCTCAGGATCTGGCCTGGGATTTTTTGCTGGCAGCACAAGCATTCCTTTTCCACCACAAATATATCTTTAGTGAAAACAGGTGCCAAATCTCCAACTCATTAGAACAGCATAAAACTCTCCTTTGCTGCAGATCAGTCATTCCAATCATTTTGAGTCACACTAGCTGTTTGCAACAAGACAAAGTCTCTATGAATTGAAAACAGCTTGTCCAAATACAAAAAACTCCTGAGCTCTTCTGTCTTCATTCATTTCTCAAAGTGGAGAAAGGCTTGATCAGAGGACAGGAATGTGTAGAAGTCAAAGGTAAATTTTAAAAGCGCCTTTTATTTAACTAGTGTAAGGAGTGATTAGCAGGGTATCTTAAGAACATGCTTGTGCTGGGTGTCACTGCTTGAAATATTGGCAGATCCCTCACTAGCACAGAGAGGATTTAAGAGCACTTTGCAGCCTCCTTTTGGGATCCCTGGCTGCAGACCAAGGCTAAACAAGCTCATCAAATATTAATTGCCTTCTTCTTCCTTTCACATCAGAGTAAATCAAACCCTTTTCTCTCTCTAGACCTGTGCAGAGGAAGCCCCACAGCAAACCTGGCACAACAAACTGACACATATGAGCATCCACACCTTTTGGCTCCTGGATCCTCTCCCAGGAGCTCTCAGCACACAAACCAATCTCTACAGCATGACTGCATCTCGTGCACTCTGCCCTGCCAAATTTGGGAAGACAAGATGGAGCAGAAACCCAGACAACCAGCAGCACTTTTCCTGTGAACTGCAGCCTAAAGCACAGCTCCTTCCAAAACCTGAGATTTTCAAATTAATTCCAAAGGCCAAAAGACATCTCTAATCCCAGTGTTGGGGTTCAGGTAAAAGAACCAGGTCCATCCTGATGCAGACAGGCATCAGTGGTAAACTGATGAGGAACAAGGATATGAGCTGGATCTCTGGTCAAGGGTGTGTGTTATTTCTTTCTAAAATGCAGCCAAAGTTTGAATTTGCAACAAAATGACTTAGAAATAAATGCCCTCACTTAACACAACCTCTTTTTGTGGTGCCCTCTCTCTCCTAGGCTTTTTACTGTTTTCTAATACAAGGCTGCACTAAGAAGAAAAAAATGGGTTAAAGGGCCTCATGGTTTAGGTTTTTACAGTCCTAGGGGCTAAGGTTTTCACTCATGCTGTCCCCGTTCTGCTGCTGCCTCCACTTCCACAAATTCAGCAGGAATTTGGCTTGAGTAAGGAAGATGGGATTTGCTGTCTTTCTGAAAGAAATGGCTGAGGGGTAAAACAAAGTCTTTGTTCCTTGTTTTGGTTAAGCATGTTGATTTTTTTGGGAACATGTTGATTGACTACAGTAAGTTCTCTTTTTTTCAGATCTGTATTGGATGTATTTACTTATGACACTTGTAAATCAAGAACAGAGACAAAAAATAAAATTATTCTAGTCAGATTTCATGAAGTCTAGTTTTTTCTCCAGTTCCTAACTTCAGAAATCCTCAAATCCTTGCTAAAAATAACAAACCAGAGTTTGAGAAAGTTTTGGATAACAGAATAGACAGTGATTTATAAATCAGCCTGAGCTTTAAGATCCTAGAGTTCAGCTTCCATCTTACCACAGCCTAAAATCATCAAAAGGGATCTTCCCAGGGATTGCTGATGGGCCCAGTAACACTCCCCATTCCAGGAAGATGCTGTGAAGGTCAGTGAGATAAAGATTCTCAGGGTACTCTGGTATTCTTGTCACGGGACTGATAAAAACCTGGGGTAAAGACAAGGAAAGAAACCCTTTGATATTCTCCCCCTCTGCAAACAAGCTGAGAAGGAGAGAAATTCAGAGAGAAACAAAAAGTTTTTCCAAACTTCGTTGTTTGCAATACTTAATTAAAAAAAAAAATATTAGGGACTAGACAAATCTATCTAAACAGCTGCAGGCAAATATTGAATAACAACTACATGGATTTACACACACAACAAAGAAAAAAATCCGTGGAAAAGCCTCAACATTGAAAGATTATTTCGAATTCACGGACAATGAGAAACACTAAGACACATTCAGTCTATTAAGGGGGACCCCATTCAAACCCCAGGTGCTAAGTTGGGGGGTAGCAAGGCTCTCACTGCACATGCTGTGCCAGGCTCTGCCCCAGCACAATCAGCCTGCTCACCAGCCTGCAGCTGCATTTTGACAACATGGGGCTGATCTACTCACCCAGCTGTCTGAGCCACACTAGGTCCAGCCTTTAGCCCCACTGTAATCATCTCTGGTTCCCTAAGTCACTTTGATGCCCTCCTAGCATACAGGTGAACAGCTCATGCCTTTTCTCTCTCTCCTATGAGATCAGTTTTATTATTGGGTTGTCCCAGAGTCTCTTATTGAATTACTTTGAGCTCAAAGTTTTCACTTAAAAAGACATAACTCAAAGTGTTTATGCAGAACAGTTTCCAAGAGGTAGGAACACCACTACCTCACTGGTGTCATTTGCTACAGCTCTTTTCTCACTGTTCTCAGTCACTTTATTCTGTTTTTTTACATTACACAAGAGCTTTGCTCTACATCCCACCACATTCCTGTAGCCCAGTCTGTTGTGCAATGCTCCTTCTGGCCTGGGACTGACCCCCACACCTAAATCCTCTTCCAACATATGAGGAACTGGAAGTAGAATATCTTTGGATTGCAGCTTCTGGTCTTGTTTGGGGGATTTTGGGGGTGTTTTTTTTTCAGTATTCTTCATTTGCTTAGGAAACAATTCAATATCTACTAAAACAATTACAACACTGACAGCTGTAATTACCCTCCTTAAACAGCTGAAACTCCACTGCACAGTGGAATCGACTGATTTTTTATCTGTAGTTCAGAGTCACAGAACACAACTGATCTCTTTTAAGCCCAATGCAAAACTCTAGAGGCCCTGGGATGGCTCCTGCCTCCCTCTACACATTTTGACACTGATCCTCCAACCCACACTCTGCAGAGCACAGGTCACACAGTACCCAGGGGTACATCCTGCTCACCACATCCCTCAGGATCCACTGTGCATCCAGGTATCCCAAATCCAGACAAATACCAACTCCCTGTGCCCCCACTATCTCCTGCTTCAAGCTCTGGTAGCACACACAGATGCTTTAAAAGAAACCAAAACCAAAACCTCATTTTTGAGCATAACTGATGCCTTCATTCAGAAACCCATGAATCCAGCCAGCTCCCAGCACTTGCAGCACTGCCAGGAAAGGACTGTCTCTGCAATGGCACTGCCTGTATGGCCCATTCCCTCTTCAGGGATGTGTTTCACACACAAAGAAAGTCCAGTTATGACCACATTCCAAATTCTCCTTCTGCACAGCATCACCACAGCTGTCAGCCGGTAGGGCCTGGCTGTTTGCTGGGTGTCAGGAAGGTATTAAAAATACCTGACTCTCTTCTGAAGTCTGTCAGCAGCTTTCATTTTCTTACTTGCTCAAAACCAGACAGGCATCACTTTCAATTCTTTATCTTCATCTTAAGGATTTTGCCTCAATAACTTCCCTAGCAACCCTATCCCTAACCCTTTGCATCTCTAACACAGGTATCTTGGCAGTCTGTGATTTTGCAGGGAATCTGTAGAGAACTGAAGATTTAGCTTGGTTGTAAACTGCATATAAAGTTGCAGTACAAATATTATCCCTCTGTACCACTGCAACAGATATCAAGAGTTAGCATAAATCTATTAAGGATTTAAGCATTCCAGCTGGAGATTTTCTGGGAGATACTACATTTTCATGAACTGCTGTCCATCACAAGATACCCACGGATGAAACTTGTCCATATATCTCATTTTACAGGGGCAATTTAAGTAGGTTTTACAAATACAGCCAATACACTGCACTGAACTGCTGTGATTCCACCTTTGCTGCACAACCAGAACAATCACCTCTGCAGAAGGTCAGAAGCCAGAGGGGACCACAAGAGGAAGCTTTGGGTAAGCAAAAGAAAAAACTTTTTGTGGTCACTACCCCAGGTTTCTCATTGAATATCCCAAAAAGGAGCAACACCTCATGGCAGATACAGTCAGATGTTTGCTCTGAACCATCAGACCAACCTCACCAAGGAACACTCCAGCAGAGGTAGTGAAGTGACCCAGCACAGCCCAGCTCTTCCTTCCACACAGTCCCATGGTGGGCTCATCTTCCACTTCAGATCTGCACTGCACCTCAGTTTTACTCCCATGGCTCAAGCAAGCCTGTTAAATTTTGCATTTACAGGCAGAGAACGGGATGGAGGCAACACAAGTAGCATCCCTTGATGATTAATGTGGGAGTGGCTGAAGCACTAACAGGTGACATTGAGCTCAAGTCTGATGTTCGCATGACCCTGACAAGATTTTGAGACCCACATCCTTGGAATATTATTTAACTGATAAAATGTATTTTCTCTTTGTATTGTCAAAATCTGCCCTATTTCAGGCACACATCACAACTATCACAGCTTCACAAAAGGGTGAGCTTGACACAACTCAGTAGCCTAACAGCAGCTTTCCTCACTCACCAACATGCTGTGGATGCCAAATCCAGCAAACTCAGTTCCTAAACCGTTTTTCATAACTCAGCTCTGAATAGCAACCCCAATAGTAATAGCATCAAAGTCATCAGCATGTGGTTTCTGACAGACCAAGGAAATAAAGGAGCTTCTTTGCAAAGCAGTAATGAAAAAAATCAGCTCACGCAGAAAAACAATTTACAAGAAAGCCAGGAAGAAAGGAATAAATCATAAATACCAGCCCAGGCCCTCACAGTCTTGTGAGGCTGTTGTTATTGTATGTGCAAAGCTCCAGGAAGCATCACCCATCCCCATGTGCAAGCGGTCACCTGGAGGCAGCAGCAAGGGCCCTTGCCCACGAAGCAGACAAGGGTGTTTTTGGCAGGACGGAAGCCCCTGTGGTTAGAGGAGAGAACAAGTTGTTGAAACAAAATCGAAAGGAAAACACACCCGGGGGCATGGGGCAATCTAAGTGCATTCAGCTCTCAGACCACCTGCCTCGCGCAAAGCGGCTCTTGCAGAGCAATTGCAAAGAAGAATTGACCAAAGAAGAATGGCAAAGGGAACAGTTAAACACCTGAAGACCCAGCAGCACCTGTGCTTGGAGATAAATTATACACATGGATCTACGACATGAAAAACCTGTGCCTCAAATACTGGGTAAGAAAATATCTGGCTCTGCCATCCACAAGAACCCCCTTGATTGTGCTGATGAAAAGGATGCAGAATCCTTCACGAGAAACACAAACTGGAGCCTGCAGCCAAAGGATGAGACTTGCCCGTGACTTCTGTGAAGCTGGAACCACTGTGGAGCCCCAGAGGGCTGGGGGACAGCAGAATGGGGTGCTGATCCTACCTCAGGCATGAGCAGCACTCCAGATTGCTAGGGAAGTTTTTGAGACAAAATCCTTAAGGCAGCATTAAGAATAGAGGAAGAAAAATTAGTCCAACCAAGGATGAAAACTGAATTTCTTGAGGAATTTTTTCTTGCCACTGCATTTTGCCACAGATGCCAAGCATCACCCCTTTACCCAAGTGGGTTCTGATGACATCAGATCCTCCCAAAAGTGTGGTGCAGTCTCCCAAGTCAAGTGACAAAGATCATCTCAGCTGCGCTGCACCGTCCCCAAGGTCAGACACCTCCAGGAGAAGATGGACGGGTCTTCTGTCCTGCTCCTCCTGCTCATTCTGGGTTCCAGTGAGTATGGACATAGGGGAGTGCACCACCTTCATTTGGAGGGGCAAGAAAAACCCAAATAGTTATAGGAATAGTTATAAGGCTGCAGCACCAGGAAGGGAACCTGGACAGATGAGTGGTTCTGGAGGGGAGGGAAAAGAGAGGAATAAAGGAGGCTGATCAGTCAGTGTTTGTAGGGAATCCTTTCAGATAAGCTGGGAAGGGGTAACATCCCTGAGAAGGCAGCTGG
>VXBA01000620.1:2948-66297 GCA_013399895.1 Serilophus lunatus
CTCCTGTCCAAGCCACAAGCTGCCAGCTTTTCCAGGAGTATGTTGTGGGAGACAGTATCAAAGGCCTTGCTGAAATCCAAATAGACAATATCCACAGCCTTTCCTGCATCTATCAGGCAGGTCACCTGGTCATAAAAGGAGATCAGGTTGGTCAAGCATGACCTACCCTCTGTAAACCCATGCTGACTGGGTCTGATACCCTGGCTGTCCTGTAAGTGCTGTTTGACAGCTCTCAGTATGAACCTTTCCATTACCTTACCTGGTACTGAGGTCAGGCTAACTGGCCTGTAATTACCAGGATCCTCCTTCCTACCCTTTTTGTAAATAGGCGTGACATTGGCCAGCTTCCAGTCATCTGGAACCTCACCAGTGAGCCACGACTGGTGGTAAATGATGGAGAGCGGCTTTGCAATCTCATCCGCCAGCTCCTTCATCACCCTGGGATGGATCCCATCTGGTCCCATTGATTTATGAGTATCCAAGTGTCTCAGCAATTCTCTGACTGCCTCTTCTTTAACAAGAGGACCATTCTTCCCGCTTACACTACCTACCAACCCTTGAGGACTGATGTCCTGTGGACAATCTGTCTTCTCACTAAAGCACTTAAGCAGTGTACTGGGTGTGTACCTGGCTTTTAGTAATGTAATTATTCAAATTAGTATTCTTTTGTGATGAGGAGTTCCTACCAAAGCAAATATATTTTACAGATTTGAGCGTAAGGATTTGCTATTCATCATATAAACTAACATGATTAAAATGGATAAAGAAGCAGTTGCTATTGTTTGCTGTATTCTCCTGGCAGGAAAATGGAGTAAGCAATACAAATAAAAATGAAATATAATGTTATGAACAAGTAATTGAACTAAAACATGTGGAGATTAGGCTTAACACTGTAAAATCTACACATTCTCTGAAGACCCCTCCTGATTTTGGGGTGTTATTCTTTGCTTAATTCTCTTTTGTGTAAAGCCGAGCTCTAAGAAGGTTTCTCATGTCTAACAGGATCTTGTGTTTCCACTCTTCTGTCCCTTTGTTTCTATGTTTGCTGTTCTCCTGAACTCTGCAAGACCTTTTCTAGGCAGGTGTGTACTTGGTTTAACTGCATTTTGAGCTGCAGCAGGAGAGCTATGCAGTTGTTCTGCTGTGACATGGGGCTCCAGTGAGTATCACGTGCATCTTGGCCCAGGACAAACACAACTACTTATGGATTACATTTGTCTGCAGACTGCCACACATCCATAGCATCCTGGTTTTACTCATTTGGTGAAATAGAAATGCAATGAAGAGAGATACTTAAATAATAATTTACTGAGTAAATGCATGCATGAAATTGCTCCAGTGTAATGATTACTATGTATGGCTCACATTTCTTTACATTCAAAACAGAAAGCAAGAAATTAATCAAGATATTAATTTTCCTTAACATCTTTTAGTGAATAAAGGAAGTCTCTAATTCCAAATAGAGAAAAACTGCAAGTTACAGCCTTCTGTCTTTAGCCTGAATGCTGATACTTTTGTGTGAATACTAAAGCAAGCCACTCAAAAGTTATGTTTTCTACTTAATTTTGAGAGGTTTATGTTTGTAATTACAAAAAAGTTGTTGTTAATAAATTATGCATAAGTCCGTAAGCAAAAGCACAGAAACTCTACATTTCCTAAAATCCTTGAGGCTAGCTGCCTGTAAGAGTCGGTCAGAAGATGGATATTGTCTCAACATTGTCATCAGGGACTTGGACATTTTCGGATATCCCAAAACCTGAGTTAAGGCCTTGACTGAAGTTTGCAAAGCCATCCTGCCTGAGACAGAGCAGCTGCCAGGTGCTGCTCCCTGGACTGAGACTGGAATGTGGTTCCTATGGAAGCCAGGGTGTGGATACCCTGGAACAATGGTGCGGCTGAAAGTGTACTGTACCCTTTCTCTGTTAAGGGAAGGGAACGATACATCTCGAGTCGTACCCCACAAACGGAACGATACATCTTGGACTTATTCTCTGGAGCCGAGGAGCCATGACGGATGCAAAAGCTACCCCTTGGCAAAAGGCCACTCGACTGACTGACACTCCTCTTTGGACATATAAAAGAAGGCCTCTCACCGACCGATGGAGAAGAATTCCCCCCCACCGAAGGAGATGTCTGTAGGGACGCCTTGAGGACTCGTCATGTGGTGGTAGCTATATACCCTTCTCTCTCTCTCTCTCTCTCTCTCTCTTTCTTGCTTTGCTTTTCCCTACCTCATTTTTCATCTATTGCACTGCCACTTTTTGGGAACATAATAAAGTTTTGCTGTTTGATCAAAGCTAAAGTGTTTTTGCACTCTGAGATCATGGTAATGAACCATCATGCATCCTGCCAAATTCGAGTGGACCATGACACTGCAATAAGCAAAGAAAATACCTTTCAGGAAAGTAATTAATACTCTTGAACTTTTTCTTCTACTTCAAGTAGAATTCGATGGTTATTTTATCATTAATTCTGTAGATTCAGAAGACTGGCCTGAAATAATCAGCAGGAAAGCAGTTAAGGAAACAAACATATTGATATATTGTTGTTTGCATAATTCCCAGTGGTGAATACACTGTTGCCCATGTTTTACTTGCTTTTTATCGTGGTGATATTTTAGTGTAAGTGTGGCTTAGTAACACTGTGCCCCATTTGAGTTGTGATAATGGTCTTTGTCCTCACTCTTAAACTACAAAAAAGCATGCAAAATAATTTGACTTGGTCTACTTAACAGTGCTGAACCAAATTATCTTGCAACTGTTGTAGTTCAAAAACCCCACACCAGGAATTCCTGCTCAGCTGATATGCTGCCAGTTACATGATGCAGAATATAACATCAGCTTTATTCTCTGAACTTCACATTATTTTATTGGTTTTGGCTGCTGAACCCAAAATCCAGTCAGCCTGTGCATACCCTGGGTGCTTGCTTTCATGTTTTCTGCAAGTAAGGATATAAGTCATATTTGGTGGTAGACATTTATGGTTTACCCATAATCCATCCATGTTATATAATAAGCACATAACATCATGTATTATAAACATATAATCTATCCATGTTATGTGCTTATATTACCCACAGGATTAGGGTAGGACAACACTGATGTGGTTGCAATTATTTGGTGATACAATTTTGTAATATTACAGCATTGGAATGATGAATATCACTGGGCTGTCACCGAACTTAGCTTGGATACAAATGCTTGTCCAAATTCACAAACTTCCTTTTCCAAATTCACAGTTCTCCTTTGAGATTTGTTTTCTAAATTTTTTTTCTAATGTGTCTAACTGTTTACACAAGCACAGAAATCTGAATGAAGGAAAAAACCTAAAAAGCTATTCCCATGTGGGAAAAGCAGATAATATGTTCAACAAGAGGTTATCATCTTTGTTAATTATATAAAATGTTTTTCCCCTCTTACTTTTGAATTAAAACTTTTGCCCTGGTTGATTTAGGGGTCCACTTATATCTGCTCTTTAAAATCAGTCACCACTGAATTCAAATGTGCCCATCTTAGATGCAATTTCCAAATACTTTATAGTAGTAATATACAAAGTAATAAGTGTGTGTATATATTAATATGTAATATATAATGTATTAATGGTCTATGTAGCAAATAGCTCCAGTAAGCAGCTAGTTATAAACCTGCCAGTTTGACTTCTGTGAAAAATAAGATAAATTTAGAAATGGTGATGGTCTAATGATCTGGAGCACATAATTTATTTAGGATCTTGATTCTGCTGCCACTGAAGAAAAAGAAGCTTCAGTTAACTTTTAAACATGGGTAAGAGGACACTGAGAAATTTTCCAGATGGAATCAGATCAACCTCCTCTTTAGATGAAGTGTGCTTCCAGATGCAAAGAGCTGAGTGAAATGTGCTCCCATGTTCTGTGGGAAGAAGAAATAATAATTTTTCTGCAGAGAGAAAATACTTGTTTCCTTATTTGCAAAAGACCAATTCTAATGATGTTCATGATTGTGATTTACTTGGTAGCACATAATTTCTAATCTTCCGATTTCTCAAGTACCTTAAGAGAGATACCAGTTCCATTTGAAGAGCAGGACTGCTAGGAAACGCCAGTATGCTTCCCCGAACACAATCAGATCAGCTTTATTTTCTTCTTTGTTTTTAACAAACATCTTATATCACATTTTTTCAATAACATATGTGTTCCATTGTGTATCTGAATGTTTCTAATGGTGAAGCTGTTATACAAACTTTCTGATCAGACCGTTCAATTTATAGTCATTATTCTGTGGAAAGAATGAAACTCTGGAATACCTTTTTTTTTTTTTCCCCAAGAGGTTGGACTATCATACCTTGGGTCAAACTGAGAGAACAGGCCTAAATAATTCCCAATTAGGTTTTCTATTTGGGTCACTATGTTAAGAATTAAAGTCAAAGGAAAGGAAACCATCTATTTTTCCATAACTGTTCATAAGAGAAACAAGGCACATGTTGGCCTCAGTCCTTGAATGCAGAAGCTTGAGGAGTCTGAAGGACCTGCCCTGGAACATCCCTGTGGGCTTTCAGGTTTTTTTTTAATTTTGCATTTTTAAAAGTCATTCCGTCAATGCAATGAACAGTTCTCTCAAGTAACAGAATTCTTACCAGAAGGACTGAAGTTTAAATGTATTTTCCCCCAGCCCAAAACCAAAGGACAGCCTTCCCAATAGTTTGTCCGTGTACAAAGCAAGCTCACCTCACAACAATCCAATAAATGACTTTATTAAATATATTCTTTTCCTCTAAAATATAAATATTCACTATACTCTTATAAATGTGGAGTAGGTCCATGTTTCATTTGTCTATCCCACCCAAATATGAATCAGTCCAAAATCTGAAAATGAAGAAATAGCATCTGTAATTACCATTATTTTTTCTATAAATATAAATGAACTTTCTTTGCAAATTGCTTGGTTATTCACTTAGACTTCATATAGTACTGAGCACCTTGGATTACATTTTGTCATTTAATTGTTGGTACTAACATAGGAATTTGTACTATTTACAATGCACATACATGTTAGGTATAACATTCCAGTGATTTGTAAGTGTTAAAGGAGTAAGGAAATAGTGCAGTATAGTTTACATATGTATTTAACCTACTCCACAGACTGCAAGTTTTCACTTTAACCTCTGTAACTTTTATAGGAACCTGTGTCCAAATTTTTAAGGTATACTTTGGAACGGCAATAAAAATGTTCTGAATTACCTTTTAAAACCTTCACACAACAGTTTCCTTGATGATGTGATGTGAGTTCCTATGCAAAGACCCATCCCCCAGTGTATTGACTGCTCTCAGCTGCTCTCCCAGAAGCCTGCAGGCCAAAGGAGATCCAAGTAACTGCCACAGAACATTATGTGAATGACAGTGATCACTAAATGAGAAATGTCCACCTGGAAATTACTGGTGAGCTATGTAACACGTTACCTTGTGAATTTACAGGAGGAATTAATTTTTAAGTGCAAGTACCATGACAGTAAAGACAAATTTCACAGCTGGGTGAGTCTCTCCCAGGCATGTTTTTGAGAGGTGGGAGGTGCTGGGAATGGGGCTGCTCTTCCAAAGGGGCTTTTAGGTGTTCTTCAGTGATAATTTATGAATTCAGCCTATCATCCTAATTTTTTAATTAGCTTTGATAATTAGGATACCTATGGAAACGACCATGAACTAATTCTTATGCTGTGAATAAACAGCATGACTAATGCTTAATTCTCAAACTTAGCTTCAAACCAACATGGAACCAAACTGTGCTTTTAATTTTCCTCTTTGCCAGCCAAGGGATGCTAAGTTGAAATTTATATGCTTTCTCAGGAATAAAAGAAATGTTGTAATACGACTTCTGAATGTCCACAAACTTTGGATTTATTACTTCCTGTGCACTTTGTGTCCTTCAAAGTCTGAATTTAAGGAAAAATGCAATCTCTGTGTGAAACAGTTCTGTTTACAAAGGAAGAGTAACTGAAGTGCCATCCCTGTTTCTGCTTCTTCCCATTCCTACCTGATCTCATGATGCCAGTTTATTACTTCCCAGTGCAAGCTGTGTGTATCGTCTTTCTGAAGAAGGCCAGCATTCCTGCCTGCTTTGTGCTGCCCAACATAACCGTAATCATGGTTAAAACTCAGTGAATTTGACTTGAAGCAGTAAGTTGTGGTGCAAAACAGGAACTAGTAAGTTACGGGCATGGAGTATCTTGCATTTCAGCAGCAAGAAATCTGGACTTGCCAAGTTATGCCCATAGGAGAAGTTCCATGTTAAGGAGGGCAGCTCATGTTCTTGCCCTGATATGTTTTAACTTGCTGTTGTGGAGCTCTTTGAATAACTTTTCTGAAAACTCTCATAAAATCAAGTCTTCCTCCTTCACTGCATTTATTCTTCTATCAAGATTATGCAACCAGCCTTGTCTGAGCAGAGGGGGTGACACAGTAGGCGTAGGACAGGAAGCTTAGCATGGCTTTCCTTTGGAAAACTCCCATGGAACTATGCTGGCAGAAGCTTCCATCGTGCTTCAACACGGATTCAGGTAACTTTTACCCAAGCTAGGAATCCGAGATACCTGAAACCCATTAAGCTGTTCTGGGAAGTCTCTATAAAAATGCATCCTGTGTTCATTAACATAGGATGCTCCTGCCTGTGCCCCACTGACAGCTGGCTCTCAATACATCACTACAGCTGATCTTGCTCTGGATCACTAGGAATGTAGATAGAACACATCTGTATTTTGAAACTGCCCCTTTGCAAGGACCCTCCAGCTGTTTCGTGATCACAGCTGTTTTGCTTCAGAGTGTCCAACTCAAAGGTGTATTTGCATGCTCTGCTGGATATTCATGCAACAGGTTCTGACAGTGCCCCAGAAGAAAAATCTATTACTTTTGGGTGGTAGGACAATCTTGTTTGGAGAACTTCTTCTCAACCAACCTTGAGCTTGCATCACAACCAACACATGCTCTTGTCTGCTTAGCCCTTTACTTTCTCTATATGAACAAGTACAGTGAAATAGGCACAATTTATGATTCTGAAACATTTACATGTATGGTACTACTATGGGATTTTAAAATCTCATTATTTACAATGAAATCCCCCATCTTTCTTGTCAAGCCATCTCTTTAGCTGATCAAAATGAAACCTGGGCCTTGGAAGACTGCAGAAATGAGCAAGGCCCAGTCCTAAATCCCAGGCTGGTGTCTGCTGCTAGGTGGGACAGGTTGCTGCTTTGAGTGTACTTCAGATAAGCATGGTGGCTCCGTTCTCTTTGAAGAAACAGATGGATCCCACTTATGCCACCAAGCCCAGTCTTGTGATCTTTGCTGACAGGAAGGAATGAATGATGAAAACAATTGGTTTTGGACAAGAATGGAGGTCCAGTTGCTGAAAGTACAGAAAAAAAAATAAAATTAAGAATTATTAAATTAGATTACAGCTCAAAGAAGGAATCATTTACGGAGTATTTGATGAACTGCTGTCTGGTATTTTGAACAGGCTTTTATTAATAAGCAACCCTCCTCTACAACATACTGTTTTTTTGCATACAGCTGCAAATATTTGTCATTAAAAGTAATAAACATCTGGAGAGGAGATGAGATCCGAGTGCCTCTGGCCTTGCATCCACCTGGGTGAGCAACAGAAAAGTGAGTCAGATGCTGCGAAGTTCTCCAAGGCGCTCAACTCCTCTTTTCAGCATCTTTTCAGACAGACGCTGTTTCTGACCACGGAAGGTGATGGGAATGCTCTGTCTGATGCCCAGTACATCTGCTGCTGTTCACAGCTGAAGCACCTTCGGCTGGTGCTGCAGGATTGTTCCTCTGTTCTCACAGAGCAGTCAGACTGTACTTAGTATTTTTTTCATGGTTCAGATGATCTCACCGCACGCTTGCTAAGCTTGACAGACTTGTCAGTGTGGACAGCAGGTTCAGCAATAGGGTCACATCAAAACAAAGCAGATTTGCCTTTCCACCAGTCATGTATCAACTATCGAGAGAAATTCCCTTCTGAAAGCCTGACAAAAAGCAGTTTGCAGAATATCTAACTGAAATGATGTGAAAAATTAAACACCCAGCGTGCTCAGACACTGCTGAAAATTGTGAGGAAATAATAAATTGCTCATTGGAATATGTGCCTTAATTTAGGCATTGTGACAGCTTAGAGGCCTAAGCACACAGTTTGCACTATATCTGTAGCCTTTACTTTTTTTTTTCAGCAACTACATGTTCAAAACCATCTAAAACATAGCTTGTTGTCATAACATGAAGTCCCTATGTGTACGTTGGAATTAATAAGATCTCATTCTTAAGTTCTTTCACCCTCAATCATTTAAGTGAAATGGATACATACAAAAATTTAACATCTGGCTATTTAGAGGTCCAACACGTTCTTTGTCGCAGTAGGGGCGAGAACGACACACTGGGTTGCTAGACCAAATGGCCCCAAATGGCTACTTTATTGCTGTAGCATTTGGTATTATGTTATTACAGAAGGCAGCGTGTTCTTTTCTCATAAGACAAAAAGTTGTTTTCCATTCCTATGATTGGAGGATTATAAAAAGTAACCAGAAGGCTTACTTATCACTAGTTACAATGTTTTTGCTACAAAGTTTACTTTATACATTATCAACAACAGACAGTCTGCTAGCAACAGTAGCCAAACATGGTTCACTGCTACACGGTGTTAGGTGCTTTTACTTATCCAAAGGTGTGCTGAGATTCACAGTGACCTTACTATTTTAAGGGTACACTCGAGTATTATCAAGATCAATTTCATCGACCAATGCCAGACTGCTGACAGACTTACCATCTTCTCCAAAAGTTCTTACATGTGACAAATGTTTCATCCCTTTTAACATGGTTTTGTGATTTTAACTGTCTTTTTAGTTTATCTCCTAAAACCAGATTTTCATGCAGTACTAGCAAGCACAGCATCTAAATACTGGTACTGGAACCTGGCACTGGCCAACTGTTAGAATAGAACAGAATAAAATATTTCCATTGGAAGGGAGCTACAGTGATCATCTAGTCCAACTTCCATTAGTGCTTCTCCACCCCCACAGCCTGTTGACCACCAAAGAGATGGTAACATGCATCCCTTTGCTGAATGTACTACTTACAATTTCTCCATCTTTTCCTCCAAAGTCTAAATAAAGCATCCTTATCCCATCATCTGAAGACATTTTCAGTTTTTCGTAGGGATATTGGGCAATTTTTTTGGAGAAGGCACCATCTTGCGGTTCAGTTGTAAGAGAGAATCCATGTTCATAATGGATGGTCAAGCGGCACTCCTGGCTTTTGTATGTGCAAGCTGGAGAAGACATCAAAATTTAGTCTGTAATGTTCTTAAAAGAAAAAAATTCCATTTGGCTGCAGATACCTGCATTTGGCATTTGATCTCAGCGCTTTCTTGTGGAAACTAACCTTTCCTAAAACTGGGCTAATCATGCTCTGTCAGCCTGCAGAACTGGAAAAACAACAGAAATCCTTCTGTTGTGCAAAGTCCAAGCAAGGTTTGTAGTTATGGTGTAAACACCTAGACTAAGTCCTTTCAGCTACTTGCTCCATTCTTCATGTTGTAGCAAACATCTACATGACAAAAAACCAATGTACTGAAGAAGACTGGTGTTTCCTCCCTCCAAACCTTAACAAAGTCACAGCTACTTATGTCTGACAGACACAGCCAGAATCAATAAACACAGCGCACAATGCATGAGAAAATTAGAAGCTGTAAAGGGTTTCCCTAAAGTATTTTGACAAAGATGAAGGCACTCTTGAGTCCTCATTAGCATCATGGTAATTGAAAAAGGGCCCAGATAATTGTATATAATACCTACTGCAGCAGAAAGTCTGCATCTTCCCTCAGCTCAGAAACAGGCCATGATCTAAATTAAAAAATGAAGAGTTTTGGTGTTCACATCCCAAATTCTCTATTCCATCACTTTCCTATGAGCAACTTTGCCAAGGAAGGTCCTTGGCACTGAGATAAAAGCACTGTGATAGAAGATGCTGATCCTCTCCTCCTGCTTTTGGAAGGAATGGTATCCACGTCACTGTGCTGAGGAGTTGGGCATGTCCCACTGAGAACTGTGGTTGATTCCCATGTCAGAAGCCCTTCCAAAGCAGCATGAGCGCCCTGTGAGGCACAGGGCCTGGGAGCCTACAGGCAGGAGTCCTTGTGGTCAGCAGCAAGTGGCTGTACCTGACACTTCAAGAAACCAGAACTGCCCTATGTCATGGGTGGATTTGTGCTTTGGCTCCTACTCTCACATTTTTTGGCAAGAAGCGGAGATAATGTTCAACATTAACAGCCTTGCCAGCTTGTAGGGCCAGCGGGGCAAGAACTGCAAATCCTGGGGCCACTCAACAGAAATGCACAGCCTCAAAGTCTCAGAGCATCTGCAGCTGATTACTTTTATTCCAGTTGATTTTCCATGTACAGAAGTACTGAAAAGTGACACCCTGATTTTCAGGGAGGGAAATCACTGTCTATCAAAATATGACTATTGGACTGGTTCATATGTTTTTTTCACTCTTCTCAAGTGCAGAGGTGGGTGAATAAATGGCCAATTCGCACTTGTGAATATGCCAGTCTTCCTCTGCCTTCCTCCCTCTGCAGGAGAACCCCCTGCCAAGCTTGCAGGAATCTCCTAATCCTCAAAAAAATGCACTTTTTTGTGGATTCCTAGACATATCTTTCTGACAATCATTCCTCCATGACATGAAGGCCTACAGAAGTGAATACAGACTTTTGTCTAAAACGGCATGCTGAAAACAAGCCCAAAAGTCAGCATGACAGTGACTGTGGCTCAGAAATCAAGGGGACATTGCTTTAAAGACATAAAACTCTAAACATGCACATTTTTTTAAATCAATCACATCCAAGCAGAAGGAGCTCCTGCCATGAGTGTCAGGGGAAGGGTGTGGAGATGCGGCGCTGCAGGTGTTACTCACATGTGGTGATTTCTGTGATGAGCTCTGCAGAATTGTGGCAGCCCTGCACTACACTCCTCGTCCACAGTGAGAGGTCTCGACTAGTTTCCGTCCTGAACAGATGGGTTTCAATCCCTTGCCTTGTGCCGGTACGGGTTGCAAAAGACAAATCCATCCCTGACTGTGGTGAGCCTTTTCCTGGGCCAGAATGAACCAACCTGCAATTTGATTTGAAAACACATCAGGGAATTCTAACATTTCCACAGCGCACTGCCCCAAAATCCCCACCTGAGCACAGCTGTGCTCTGCACATTCCTAAATGCACATGGTTGGGAACATGAGAATTCGCAGCTCCTCTATTGACTTGCAAGAGTGAAGGTCCAAGGCAGTAAATGCAGAAGCAGCTTGATGTGCAGGTGATGACACGGATGTCCCAAAATGTCCTAAGGAATTGTACAAAACACCTCTTTAGATGAGGAACTGAGAGAAATCTTTGACTGGTCTGCGCTGACGGATTTCAGTCCACAGATACAAGTGCTCACTCAGATGAGGCAGCTGAATCCAACTTCCACTGTGAAGCAGTATTTGCCCTAAACCTTACACATCTGCAGACAAACTGTTGGATAAAATATGTATATGCATATGTAAAATATGCAGATACCAAATGCTGTCTTGTACTTACTTTTTCCATAAGAAATCTGTAAAATGCAAAATGTTGCAGCTACTTGTAATCTGAAATTCTCTTACATTTGTCTGCAATTAACATTTTTTTTGGCTTGCATCAACAGCTGATCTCCTGTGACTAGTAAAGGTTTGTTCATCTAGGCAAGCACAAACTGTAGGGAATATTTTTGAGTGAGAAAATCAATACCTTATCATTATTAATTCTTCTTTAAGACTGCCCATTTGTGTTTTTTTCCCTGGAGAACTGTGGACAGTCAATACAGAATTCACTCAGGGACACAACACTGATTCATCTGAAAAGAATAATCCAGAGGAGCTCATCATTCTTTGAGATTCAGAGACTAACCCTCAGAGGAAATAACAAAAAGCATTTTTTTCTGTAAAGCTTATTTCTGTCCTGTGTCTTCTGTTTCCCTTTCTACAGGCAAACAATGTACTTCATATGAGACTGTAACTTGTGTAGCATGGTAGTAGAACACTTCTGCTGAAGGATGAAACATTAGATTATACTAATCATCTCCTGTATGCTAATTTACCCTCAAATTATTGTTTTGTGTCTGCAAGCATAGTTTCCTGTTAGCTGACACTGTAGGAGTATGCCATCAAACAGGGAAGTTTTAACAGGGGGAAAAAAAAGAAGCAGAAAGAAAAGAACAAAGGACAACTTTAGCTTTTCAGTTACTGAAACACTAATCACAGGGTATCTGAAATTTTCCCTGATTCCCTGATGGTCTGTGCTGACATTTGGGATGCACATTGTGCTGCACAGATGTGCCCCTCTTTCATACTCTGGTAGAAGGTTTGCAAAATTTGTTCATGCTCAGGTTCATGGAAACTTTCTTTGGATTTTGAGCATCCTCCTTGATTTTATGGCCCCAGGAACTCCTGGGAAGTGAGATGCTGAGTATCCTTGTCAGAGCTGCCCTGCTCTCTTTCCTCCAAAAGGGCTGAATTAATGTCCCACTCAGCTTTGATACTCAGGGCACTAGCAGATTTTGCAGTTGAGGAATGAGTCGCATGCAAACAACCCAAAAACTTTATTTCCCTTTCATTTGGTGTGAGAGGATGCAAACTCTGAGCGGAAGCTGCATCTTCATAATTAAGGCAGGAGGCAGGGAACTGAAATGTCTAGTGACATCTGCTTGCTGCCTGTCCCCAGCCAGTCACTCAGGCACAGGCATGGCTGCCACTCTAATGCCGCCTTCTGCTACTGACTGGGCTGTGGAAAAACAGCCTGGAAAATCACATCAAGTTTGTCATCAGAAGTAAAACTATTCCAGCTTTTTCCTGGGTCATTCTTTTATTCAGTGCTCATGAGGTGTGCTACAAATTGTTTTCTCATACTTATGCCACTGAATGCAAGACAAACAGATAGTTCCAATGTGTTCTTTCTTCTAAAAACACACACCACCACCCACTCCCCCATACCCTCATGCTTTATCCATATCACTGACATTGCACATTTTTCAGTATATGAACAGAATGAAGATGTATTTTACAAATTAAAGTATGTGGACACATCCAACATGAACATTTAACCTTGCCTGCCTTCTCTTATTATCTCCTCATTATTAAAAATCCAGTCTCACTACTGAATAATCCTTTTCTAGCATACAAGTCCAGATCATGCTTTGGAAAGTCATGCACTTAAAAAGGAACTAGACAAACATGCAGAGGAACATTTGATAGCATTTATGTACCAGCTGTCAGTACTGATGTATTTGGGTACAGATCAAAGGATTCTCAAGCTTTAATAAAGTTGCATTCATGTAAGTTGTTTCATTTTCATAGAAAATATTTTATCCACAAAAATACCTTAAAAGGCAAGAAATAGCCTCAGAAACCTCACAGAAGTTTCCCGTTGCCCCTGCCCCCTGTCATTCTGACTGCAGTGCAGGTTGTGTGTGTGGTGCTTGCTGCACCCCAGAGCCTAAAGGCGCCCCAGGCCTGGCTCTGGTAATATTCACCCACAGCCCTTGAAGATTCTGTGCTCCGTGGAGGTTTCTAGGGTGTCTGTGAGTGCCGGGGTCTGAGAACTGAGCACTGAGCACCGAAGGCTCCTCCCAGCACGGCCAGAGCCGCGAGAGGGCAGGAGAAGGCTGGTCACGATCGAGTCTCCCCGGGCAGCGCGCAGGGAACTGGCGGCGGCTGTAAAATGCAACTCTTGGCAAGCTCCAGGGAGCCAGGGAGACATTTCTATTCTTCTCTCATTCCCCCCTTGTCTCTCTATGTTTTGAGGGCCTTTTTAGCATTATTCTTTGGAAACATGTGACAGCAGGATGGGTATGGTCCAACATGAAATGCCGGTGCAGGGTGAGATGCACTGGGACCTGCTCTTCTAATGATATGGAAAGACCTTCAACAATTTACTGCAATGGCCAAAATGTAGAGGCCTCTTCAGGAGACAGTGAAACCAGCACTGACATTCAAAGGAAGCCTTCAGCTGCTCACTCAAGATTTCTCTCAGAAGAGACCATGCTACAAGTGCACCAACAAGTGCAGCTCTGCTGGTTAGAACGTCCCTATCATCTGACCTTTCTTATGTCACCCTGACTTAGTATTTGAAACCTGCCCTGGAATGGCTGTGCTCCCTGGAAACCTATGCACATGCTCTCAATTCACCTGCATGGAGGGAGCCTCAACTACCCTCACTGCTTCAGGAAGACAAGCAGAGAACTGCACAGCACCTCATACACCTTCTCAGGGAACTCGGTGCTCTCTGCCTGTCCCTTTGCCCACCTGCTTAGATAGATGACTAAAAGCCCAACCCCTTCCCTAACCTTTCATGTCATTAGCTATCAAACTGGTTTAATACTTTCTGGTTACAGACCTCAGCTGTACACAAAAGCTACTTACCTGATCTTTAATCAGAGCCCAACATGGGTTGCTCTTTTTTATTTTCCTTTCATTTCATATCTGACTATGATAGATAACAGAATTTGATTGCAAACATATAAGATGTAATTACTTAAGCCCTATTCCCATGCTAGAGGGAGGCACTGTTATTCAGGCATAAGGAAACATTGAAACAGAGATTATGACAGAAAGGTCCTTGGAGTCAGGGCTGTGTGCCAGCCGCTGTGCCTCCTGGTGCAGAGATTTAAAGGAACAACTTAAATCTGATCTCAGTTTTATTTGAGCTATTACTTATAGTCCACACAAAACTGGAAAAGACTGACTGGAAAATATTTTTAGATCTTAATAGCATCCAGAGGTTGAAGGCAAACTTATCAACAAACAACAAGGGCATGTTGAAATTCTGCTGTTAAAGGACTGCAAAAAGATTGTAATCCTTCTACCACTTTCCAATTTTCTCTGCTCATTATGTCTTGGGTAGATTAAGCATGACTCTGTACAGTATCTGGCACTGAAGTTTTCCAGTTTCAGCAGCTTTTCAAATATGCATTAGCTAAGCAAAAATGTTTTTCCAAGGACTCATAAAAATCTGAAAGATGGGAGCAGCCAAGATTACAACATGGTCTCTGCAAACTTTCCAGGTGAAAAGTTCTAAATTGCACTGATCAATGCACAGAGGGGATTAAAAAACTCATCACAAGGAGGGTAATCACTGACTGAGAATGAACACAGCAGTCAATACCAACAGCAAACCCCTCTCTATCTTCTTGGTATAACTGTACTTAGTGTGACAGATGATAAAAGCAGGATCCTGCAGGGGTTTAATCAGAATGATCCAAAACAGGTGTAATGATTTTGCAACTCTCTCCATTTATGTAATGTGCCCACCTTGAGGATGCATGGATTTATATGTATTTATCACATTGTGACTCCAGTCCGAATGCCAAGTATAGCTGCTGTCTTTTTACCTGAGTGTTAAATTCACAGTTATATTAGTAAGAAATCACAGAAATGGAGCTGGAATGGTTCTCAGGTCAACTAGCAAATCTCCCTTTGCAGAGCAGGGCTGACTGTACTGACACACTCCTGCGGCGTCACCCATCTTTCAAAGTCCCCAGTGTTGAGAAGTGTACACCTTTCCTATGAAATCTAATCCAGTACCTCACCTGCATACCAAGGTTCTCCCAGGACCTACTCTAAACCTCCTCTGCCACAGGTGCAGTCAACTATGCTCTGTTGTGTCCAGGAGGGACTTAGAGAATATGCTCCCATCACCCTTGTGTCTCATCTTCATACTTGAAAATTATTAACATGTTTTCCATGGACTTCTCTGGATTAAAGAACTAAGGTTTGTTAAATATTCCCCTATGGATAGTGTTTCTATAGTTTATATTTGCATTGTTTTCTTCTAGATCTACAGTTAACTGGCCTTTTCCTGGAAGTGCAGTGCCGCACATGAAGATGCTGAGGCTTTACTCCTGCTCTTTAGTTAAATACAATTAGTGCATCTGCACAACATGCAACATTTCTGCTATAACTCAAGATGACTGTCTTTATTATCCCCTCTCAAAAACATATCACCTTAGATTTAAGTAGTTTTGCCTCACTGTCCAGGTGCTTCCTGGCAGAACAACTACTCTGTCGCTCGTATTCCACTCCCCAATGGTGCAGCTGATTATTCCCCAGGACTGAACTTTACACTTGTCCTTTCTGAACTTTATCCCGGCTTTCCTACAGACCACTTTCCCAGCCTGTAAAGACCCTTTAGCAGCCTGACACATGTGCTCTGCAACTCCTCCTTCCCCTCCAGCCTGAAGACCAATGTTTCTCAACTCAAACAGGTATCCCATTGGACAGGGACATTACTACCCAAAAGCAAACCAGTCTGTTATCAAATGTGACCTTTCAAGGAAAAATAATCAAGTAATGGGCCCTCCAAGATGAGAACTTAAATTGTTTGATACAGTAATGGGGGGCTGGCAATACTCATCAGAGAGTTGTCTTTACACATGACAACGTGTGGGCAGGAAGGGACAGGGTGTACTACAGGATCTCCCATCACCTTAAGGATTACTTGGGTTCATGTACAAATGAAACGTTGAAACAGTGGGGAGGAAACACATCACCTTCTGCTGGGTGCTCTTGCTTCTCAGATTGTAACGCTTAGTGACAACACACCTGGACACAACCTCTACTTGTGACACTTTACCAAGTTTTCACTGGGACTTGTCACCTGGAATTGTCACCATTCATCACCACAACACAGCAGGCTGCAAGCTGCAAAGTTTGTGTCTCTTGCCTCATGTTACAGCAACAAAGGGTGAGTCAGAAGCTGGCTTCCCAGGAGGTCTGAAAGCTCCATCATGGGTATGTAGACTGGGACAAACAACCATCACTGTTGTTCACGGAGTTCAATTTTTTTTTTTAATATAATGACTTAGCAGATAAGCCTTACTTCATTGGGGAGAGAACTAATAGATAGAGAACAAAAATTAACTAATGAGAGTGCCATAAGAGAGCCACTGCTTTTGGCCATGTGCAACCAGCCCTTCTGAATGAGAACTCATTGAAACTGGTATAATAGAGGCCTTTAGCAAGGCCAAAACAATGGAACAAGAGCTCTTTCTCAAGACCTTTGACCACACTGGCAGAGAAATGTGATTAAGATTCACATAAAGAAGCACAGACAGTTTCCATGGCATAATGACAACCATGGGAAAGCTCTCTCTGAATTAGTGTAGTTGGATACCTTCAAAACAATGCAAATGATTATTTCCAACCTAGATTCGAGAATATGTCTTCCAAGCTTACCATTTTAAGCTAAAAAAAGCCAGGGATTCAGGAACAGAAGCTATGTCTGCATTACATGTGCAACCTCCAAAAGCTCCAAATCAGTGGCTCAGAACTGCTACACCAGCTTAGGGCCAATTTCACTTTGTTTCAGCCTGGAGGAGCAGCTAGAAATCAGAGGACTTCTGCCAAGCCCTCAGGTCTGCACACTGAGATAGAAATCTCAGGAGATCAAGCTTCAGCTTTTTCAGGACTCCTGCCCCTGAATCCAGGCCAAGCAGTCACATTCATAATCCTGGTGTGCTTCTGGTCATCAGCTTCAGCCAGAACTTGAAGTGGAGGAGAAGAGGGAAGTTAAGCTCAACATATTGGCCTATAGAAGAACCTGCTTCTCAAACCACAAGTGGCTTGATATATAGCTGTGTGATATATAGCTATGCACAAAGTCTACTTGCTGTTGGCTGACTCAGCTGTTCCCACTGCTCTTGAACTGTGATAATAAAAAGGCAGAGTTACCTGGTGGCTAGCAGGGGGTAGGTATGCAGAGGGCTGAACCAAGCTTCCTTCATTCGAGGCATGCTCTCATATATTAAGAGGTCTTTCTCTGTCAAAACCACTAACACTGGCTTCCAGTGCTTCTCGTTGTCTCCTGGCACCTGAAAAAGAGCAAAGTCTGTGTGAAACAACAAGAAACAAAGCTACCATTATTCAAAGCCTGACAATATAAACATGTCAAGTCCTGAGTGAGAAAATGAACAAAAGGGAGTTTGACTTCTTTGACCTTTTGACATCTCCCACTTGGATTTACAACTAGATGCATCAGAAATGGAGTAAAGTGCAATGTCATCTGCTGCTGCCACTAGCACGGCCATTTCCAGCCTTCCCTTACTACAGGCTACTCCATAAATGCAGTAGTGGATAAACACTGAAGTGGAGGTGGCTGTTACTTAGCTGTGGCATGCATGAAAGGATGTTGAATGTGTATGTCTGATGTGCACCATTCATGTGTAGCTGGCACTTTAACATGAGTTCTGGACACTGCTGCTGCTGTTTCAATTTTTCTGGATGAAAAAAGCTGCAACATCATCACTAAAATGACAAGTAGTAAAAACTAGTGGTTTGGGAGTAGATCTTTTTTCCTCAGCAGTTCATATTTCCATTGGTTCTCCTTCCTTCATACCGTTCTTACAGTTCTACCAGTGTCAATTGATAAAGAGATCCAACCTAAACGTGGGATTGATCTCAAGCATTGATTCAGTGATGGATCTGCCTCCACATTTCAAAAGATGTCTAAAGACTGAGCCCTTTACTGGCTGCAGAATATGGAAATATATTTTGCAGGTTAGATGTGTGATAGTCCACATGGCTACACAATTACTGTTCTGAAGACCAAGTACGGATCTTGGTTTCTACTTATTTTACCCTGGCAGCATAGAATTGTCTTAAAATTGATGGGAATATGAAAGAACCTTAGTTTCAAGTAAGAATGAAGCTTTTTAATAGAAAAATTAATCATTTTCCTTTCGCTGCACATAAAGAAACCCCAGTCCACAGTAACACTCACAAGCCACACTTTCAAACTCAAACATCTTGGCTGGGTACTAAAGGGAATGAAACAAATTCTGAGATTCACCAGAGAATCTGGTTGTTTCCATGAATCCTCCATAAAAACTTTCTCTTGTCTGTGTTGGTTTATGGCTGATGCCGGCCTACTTGCCATGGGCATGTGTCACTGGGCACATTGTTGGGTGGAGAAACACATAAAAGGGATTGAAGCTTGAGCAGGCTGGGAGTGGCACAGCCAGGAATGGTAATTCAGATCCTTAAGTACAATGTGCCTTATGTGATGGATTCCCATTGAGAACCACATTTGAAACACTCGTATTTTATACAAAGACAGGGACCTCCAAATTTTTAAATTTTTAAGGGCTTTCAAGACCTTTCAAGATAACTTCACACCAGAGCACCAATGCCCAAAGCAGATCTTAAAGTAAGATTTTTGGCTTGCATAATTTTTGGGATGTATTTTTCCCTCTGAATTAAGTTTTTTCAATAACCATAGTCCTGTTTACAGCATTACTTGCCCATTGGCTGTTCACAAATCAACTTAAAGTCATAAGCAGTTCATCCTTTCAATTTCTTCAGAAGCATCAATACTTATTTACAATTTTCTGGTTGTGACAGTTTCTTGAAACACAACCTTTCACATTCAAACAGAGATGAATAGAAAAGCCACATAATTTACACACCTATTAATATAGTCTGGAAAGAATTCAAAATGCAGAGTTCTCAGACCTCTCATGTTCTATGGAAATATTCATATGAGCAAAAAGCACCCTCGTCTTCTTAATGCCACAGCTATTAACTACAGTTAACATCCCAGTTCCTACCATGGAAATATAGAAATGAGTGTTACAATTAATGTTAACATTAAATAAATGTTGGAGGATCTGCCTGTGTTCTTTAACTAGAAAGATTTTAGTATATACTTTTGAAAATTTCCAGAAAAGGAATATAAATATGAAATCCCTCAGCAAGTTGTTCAGATCCCTAATCTGGAGGAGTAAGCAGGCAGTCTACTGGGCTTCTACTTCTCATTTTGTAATTCTGTGTCCACAGGCAATCCAAAGGATATGGAAAGCTGCTCACAGCTTTTCTGCAGAACCATTCTTCCTTGTAGCATTTTCAATAACAAACTTTGCTATCAGGTGGCTGATCAGTCAACTGTAACTGCAAAAACTTTGGCAAACAGTGTTCCCTGTAAAGCAACCACAAGAAGGAGCATAAAACTCATTTTGCCAGCTGGTCCCACTGGTCCCAATCCCAGCTATTTGCTGGAGAGCTGTAAACATTAGGAGACAAATTTTTTAGTGTGGATCTTGAGGTTACCACCCGCACAGAGAATCCCACAGCGTTATGCCAGTCCTTCCCCACAGAAGGGTGATTATGGAGAACATGTGGCTTGGTCATAAGGTATTGAAGATTTTTCTCAAGAATAAATGATCTTACACTACCTCTCCTTATAGAATGTATCCTGTGTTTGTAGAGTGTGTACTGGGAAGGAGGGAGAGGGAGAATATGCCCTGCTATGAAGCCCTCCTCAGTGAGAAGGGCCATGCAATACACACACTTTAAAACACATTTTTTAAACCTTGCTGGGACCGTAGCTGCCTCACCAGCGAGGAATGCTGGTGTAAGCAATACCGCTGCTATTTCAGACCTGAAGAAGGATTTGTGTGCCTGAAAGCCTGTCTGTTTTTCTTCCAACTGTAACAGCTGATCCAATAAAAGATACTGCCTTTCCTTAACAAAACCGTGAATTACATTATTGTTTCCTTATTTTGTTGGGGTTTGGATCACAGGCTGTAACATCTGATTCTGGGCTGTTCAACAGGCAGTTGGCACTTCTGGGAGGTGTCAAAGAGAACATGTTGTCCCGTAAATGGTAATAGCAGATTTTACAAAGGAAGAAGACAGGCTGCAAATATACCATTAGCCTACAGGGCACATTCAGCATAAATTAGCATGGGAAATTAATCCATATCAAGCAAGTGTCACACCAAGCACTAGTATAATAGCAAATTACAAAACAAAAGCAAAAAACATACTGCTTATAGGCAGCTTAGTGAAGGATTTGTTCAAGTGTTAAAGTTTTTAAAATATGACCTATAATAAAGATAACATGAAATACTTCTGTAAGAACAAATGTAAGTATAATTTGAAATACATATTAGAGGCATTGTTTTAGATAATGATTAGGGGCAGCTTCTTAGCCAGGATGTTGCAGAATTCTGGAACTTGCACTACAGTTTCTTTGTTCCAGTTTCCACCTGCATGTGTGCAATTTGAAGCATATTAATCTGTGTTCGAGGCATATAAAATCACTATCCACTCTAAAAAACTTTTCTAACTTAACCCTTTATCAAAGTAAAAATTGTTGCATCAAATCTAAATAAACTATGGAAAAGAAAAATCAGTACTCAATAATAAAATGAATCAACAAATATTTTGTTGGTGTTCTGGGCACTGTTCAAGTACCTCTAAGCAACAGGTACCAGTGTTCCCTCTTCATGTGTCACTGGGGTCACTGCTTAAATTCCCAGATGAAATTCCACTTCGAGTCAGTGAAGCTGTAAATTTTTACAGATGTTTATTTTTTTTTTCTTTCTTAGACACACTGAGCCTCTAGATCAAAATCTTCAAGCAGCAACCTGAAAAGGGAGAACATATTCTAAGGAAAAAAACCTAAGAAAAAAAACCTAAATGCAGTGAAGAATCTGCTTTCCTACTCTAAACCTCTTTGCTCCTCATTTACTCACCCCATTAAGTGGAAATGGCACTTTTTCCTATGTGTACCCCTCCAGTTTACCTTTCCAAATTCAGAAAATATTCCATGTATGGCAGGATGAAATCTAATTTTTTGGTGTATAACAACAAAAATGACCCCAGAAGACACCTGTGCTCATGACTTGCTCAGCCACAGGCTTCCCCTGCAATGTCAGCCTAAATGTTCTGTGTTTCCATATGGACACTACGATCTCTGCTGGGGTGGCAAGTGCTCCTGTAACACACCCAGCAGGAACAGATGCAAAAGCAAAGGTGAACAAAGAGTGTGCAAAAGCAGCTGCTGTTTCAAGCAGCTACATGGAGACTTGGCCATCAGCCTTTGCCTGACACAAGGGCAAATGTGCTTTGATACAGAAAGCAGATAATGTGCTTTGATACAGAAAGCAGATGGCGCACGCAGGGTTAGGACTCACCAGGCCCCACGGAGCTCCAGCTACTTCTGGATGCCTTTGCAGAGGTGGGGCAGCATCGCTCCAGGCTTTGCTTTGGGGCCAGATCTGCAGGTGTCAAGGACTGACTGTAAATGATGACACAAGCCCAACACTACCTGTGGGACTGCTCCTGCTGGTTTTCTGGCAACTGCCCACATGCTTAAGCCACTGCTCACAATGAACCCTAAAAGAGTAACTCCTCTGATCATAGCAAACAGTATTTCAGTGGAATCAGCTTGTTTTGCCTTGCAGCAATGAGGATCACTGTCCCCTTCAATGGGTATCACAGCTTCCAAACTTTTAACAATTTTCACAAAAAATTAGTTGCCATAAAGACAATGGGCATCTCAGTAGAGATAAATCCTCTCAAAAAATGTTTGTCCCTTTGCTCTTTCATCTGCCAGGTATCCTTTTTGAAACGTTTTTCTTTGAATTTCAGTTATTCATCTACTTCAGGCTGCCAGGAATGGATGAAAGAATACTTTTAATCTATAAGGCTCACACATAATTAAATTAGAGGGCTTGGTCTGCTCTGAAAAGCTGTTTTATACTTTTATTACCTCAAAAGGGACACTTCAATTACATTCCCTGTTTAGTAAACAAGTTATGAACTACCAGCAGACTCCATTGCAGCAAGTGTCCAAAATGTGTCTTTTCAGAGACCACTGTGAAGGTAGCAAGTTTATGTTTATAGCAAGTGGTTCATTTAACCCCATTTTCCATCACCTCCTCCCAAATTCCAGACCTACACTATCCACCTACACAGAGCACAGAAGGAAAAATCAAAAAAGAATTTTCTTGTTATTTTCCCTCCTCCTTTACTTAAAATCTTTCCGTGCTGACAAGCCAGCTTTGACACAGGCTGGGATATGTTCTGCTACGTATTTCTTGAGTTTTAATTGTCTTTTGATGAAGGGTTACATCCATGTTCAGAATAAATTTGATTAATTTTCAGAAACCTACTTGTCAGTTCCTGAAAATAACAGCTGGGTCTGAAAAGGATTTTTGCAAGATGAACAGCAGGGATGCAGAAATACATCCTGCAAACCCCAGCATATGCAACAACACTGGTATTTCGGTGAGCTCATTTGACGGGAGGCAATTTGCAATGCTGGAGTGGGTGTAAGTGACAGTCATAGGCAGGGAATATCAACATCTCCCATTGCACACACAGATGAGGCATTTTTGCTGCTAAACTTTGTAGCTTTGAACAGGAAATAATGTGCACATTATTTAGAGATTAAAAAAAAAAGAAAAGAAAAAAGCTAATGAAAATATGTCTGATTTTGAGTCATCACTGAGGTCAAATACAGAGAAGAACAAAGGTGACTTGTGCCATTATCAGATCTGGATTAGAGTCAAGGCACACATGAAAATCCCCCAAAGGGGACAATATTTGCCTCCTGTAAGCAATGAGCAGCAAACAAGTGATGCACATGCTTGGCCGTGGTACCACTGCTGTGTGAGCAGCCAGAGCCATGCAGGTCAGGTGATCCAAACCTTGTGCCATCCTGAGCAGAGCCCAGGAATGCAGTTATATCCTCAGTTATGGGCATTGCTGAGCATGGACAAGACAGCCATTCTCAGAACAGGTCCATTCAAGTCTGAACTGCTTCTAATTATCCTTTAGAATGACAGGACACAAGCCAACTTTTCTCAAAATTAACACAGTGAACCACATCGACACAGCAATATTTTCAAGCCAATGTCCTGACTCTCTGGACTAATGGGATTTTCAAACAGCTCTGGCTCATATCCAAATAACTCCTACTGCAGGAGAAGCACCTCAGTCCTCTGGACTCACCCACACAGGACTGGCAGGTGCTCTGAGATCTTTCCTGCAGCCAAACGAGAATGCCCAATCCCAGTTTCACAGTAAATATTTGTTCCCGAGGTTGGTGAAGTCAGCTGGAGTTTTCCTAGTAACTCTTCCGTTTTAGACCAGGCCCTTGGCAAATAAGCCTGTAGGGCTGCAAGTCTCCCACACTACAGAGAAGATGGAGCCAAATTCTTCTCAAAGGTGCACAGTGAGAGGATAACGTTCAATATCCACAAATTAAAGCGAGGGGAATTTTGATTTGATATTCAGAGAAACTTTTTCAGTTTGTCATGGTGGTCAAATATTGGGACACTGTGAATTAGCCACACCTTGAGATACTCAAAACATGACTAGGCAAGGCCTTAAACAAGCTGGTCTAGTTGGGTCAGCTTAGAGCAGGGTGGTTGAAGCCCAAGAACTCCCTTCCAACCCATATTATTTTCTGAAAAAAAAAGGAAGAAGTCTAGATTTGGATTAGAGCATTGTCATTTAGATTGTCACTGAGTTAAAGCTGGTTGTATAATTATTCTGTACACATGCAGTTTTTCATGCATGTGTGTTGCATGGATGTTGTGTCAATATGAATGCAGTAGTCATATAAAATAGTTACTGCTCCTTAAGGTTTTGCAGGATGATTTGCAGTTACTTTGAACCTTAAATCCTTTACAGCGTATAAAATGTACATCCTTAATCCTTCTATCTTGATAGAGTCCAACACTCCATATTTCCTTTGCAGTAGATTCCTTGCAAAAGACAAGGAATGTAAGGGAGTGAAAAACCCAGCATCACATAAACTTTATTCACTTTAAGTAAAAATATACTACACAACAATATGAGAAAATTTTAAAATACTGATGTGTTCCCTCGGGGGGGCACAGAAACCGGTTAGCTAAATACGCAGAAATCCAAGTCCAGGGGATTCAAAAAGGGACAAAATGTTAATACATTTATTTTAGAAATCTCTACCATGACCCATGGTCCTTTTGCTGTGCATAAAGCTGAGATTTGAAGGTCCATAAGTATGAGCTACTTTGCACTGAGACAGGAGACTCCAACTTTCTGATAATGTCAGGAATCTTTCCAGGGAAGAACAGGCAATATGCACAGGAGGTGGAAAATGCCCCACACTATTTGTTAAGGCGCTGATTGCTTTTCATCTTAGAGAAGGTGACCATTGTGCTGTAAGAAGTATGCTGGTGCTTCCAAGGTAAAACACATTTTTTTCTATAGCAGAATCTTCAGACCATGAGAGCACTGTCTGAAATTAGAGTAATGGCAATTTATGATAACATGGCTTTGCAAATAGCAAAGGTCCACTCCTGAAAAGACATAGTGTTGAACTAAATGATTTCTGTAGGAAAACCTGTACACTGCTGTTTTCTTTTTCTTATTTTTATCACTCCTCAGAAATTGCCAGGGAGAGCAGGGAAGGGAAGAGGACGTTTCATCACTCAAGGGCTGTGGCAAGGAAGGCCTGCCCAACCAGTAACAAGGACAGAGACAGAAGGCAAGTCAAAGGAAAGGTCAGCACAGACCAACCCCACTGGCCACTGAGGCTCACCAAGAAAGAGTAGACAGGTAAAGTTCAACTGACCTTCAGAGAAAACTTAACTGGGAACACACCTGGTCTGGAAGAAGACACATTTTGAGTACTGTTTATGAAAGAGGCCCAGGGAAAGAAGGACGGAAGAGAAGGGAAGACCATTAACCTCAGGCTTTTCTAATCAGTTATACTGATTGAACAAATTAATGGAAAGCCTGAAGAATGGAGGTGAGCACAAAACTGCTATATAAAAGCAAAAAACCTATGTAAAAGTGGAAGCAATCAAACTACCCACCTCCATGACCTGCCAGCAACTGTATGACCTACCTGTGTTTCTCACAGGAATCTATCTCTCTCTTCCAGCATGCTCATACCTCACATTCAGGATAAAAGTGAAGATGCTATTAGCAGACACCTTTGATTATGCTGTGTTTTTATGAATAACTTATAAATGAGATGTCAGGGCTCTTCAGACTGCAGAGTGGCTGTAAACTTACTTTCTGAAACACATCCTATGAACATATCACCAAAAAGGTGGTGACAACAACTGCCTTAAGTTTAACAAGTACTTAAATAAAAATCACAAAGTAAAAATGTGGAAGAAACCGTACCTTTAAGACACAGCTTAGTTCTGGGAGAGGTAAGCAGCTGTATTGTCTCCAAAATAATCACTGGACCCCAAAGCACAATAAACCTAGTACTGGGGGAAAAACACTGTACTTCCCTTTAAAATGGAGTAGTTTCCTTCCTCCAGTAAACCATGGGAAAAACTGTGCTATTCTGCACATTGGGGCCAGCCACAGAAGAAAAGGGATCACACCTGGGAACAGATCTGTGTTAGAGGCATGACAACAGATGGGGAGTTTTGGAACCTCTAACACATCTCCCATGCAACTGCTCAAGAACAGGTATTGTTACTTAGTGGTGGGGAAAACAGGTATGTTCCAGGATACCTAGAACAACACTGATCTCTGCTATGCCCTGCAGATTACCATGTGCTGGAGTTTCGCTGTGAGCAGTTTTCTCTTCAGACCAAGGTGAAGCATTTTTTGAGGGCATTCATCACCAACACTGGGGCACAGTGGTAATTGTGCATGAACAGAATCCATATACAGACACCGTAGTTTCAACTCAGTGTCTCTGAAGAGTCCGTAATTTACAATTGAATCTGACATGTACTGATCAAATGGGTACCACATTAGGAAAAATGAGTAATAATGCCCATTGCCTCCAAAGACACACATATCTCAGCTTTCAATTCAGTAAAAGTGTGTGGATTTCTAAATATCAGACCAAGAACACTTTTCAACAGCATCCAATCAAATCTGAATGCTGGAGGTGGACTTCTGATTTGAAAGCAGCTTGAAGTTTTTAATGATGGCTGAAACACAAAAAATGCCATTTGAAATTATTACAGTGTCTGTTTGGTGAAGGACAGGTAATCATCAACATCTACATTAAAACTATACTGACTGAAATCTGTCCCAGGAGATGTTCTGTGCCTTTCTCTATAAAATTGTCTTTCCTAATACTCAGTTTCAGAAATAATAGTCCATCATGACTGGTACCTTTTGAAGACTGACAAATTTGACTGCTTTACTCAAGGGTCATAACAAATCACAAGTGCTGAAAGAAAAAATAGTAGAAGAGCAATACAGAGAGAACAAGATTTTTCATTATCATTGTTATTATGTTGTCTGAAGGACAGTCCTGAATACTGTGGCATTTCAGTCTGTGTGTCATTGATCAATATTCAGAAATACTGACAGACTACAACGCAACTAATGACCTCAAGCAAATGACTGAATTCACTCCATGCTTGGCACAAAAATATATTATCTTCAAAAAACACTGCTAAATCTGTATGCTATGCTTCATCAACTGGAATTTTGAACTTGCTGAGAAATATTCGGAAGACTTATTGAAAAAGCAAAAGTTCAATTAGAACTCTTAATAATTAAAAATGGCTAGAAAGTCTGTACCTCCATCAGCACAACAGAGCTCCACAAGCTATGTAAAATACTATAACAACATATCTGTTTGTTCATTTTGATTTTTTTTTTCGGGGGAAAAAATGAATTTAAATATGAAATTTCCATTTTAATTTATCAAATGCAAAATTTTCTGATGGGAAGGATGATTTTTTTTCCCAGAAACCCAGCTGAGTTTCAAGAGATCTCTGCTAACTTAACAAGTATTCAGTTTGCTACACCTTAGCAACTAGTATAGAGAGCTGGGAGACCATTCATAGTGGATCTAGGCATTAGTGGATCTCAGGGTGCCAATAAAGGCAGGAAATGAACAGTTATTGCATTTAATATCCAATTCACTTTCATTACTTTACCAAGACAAAACTGAATTTAAAATCTTTGCCCATTCAGAGAGTTCTATTTGATTTGGGATTTGTTAGTTTTCTGATCTGTAAAGAAGACAAAGAGTATCTAACCAAAAGTGCCACTTGCCCCACTGAAAAGCTAAGGATATTCTTCTGCCTTCCAAGAAGGATTAAACCAATTCCTGGTTGAAAAATCGAAATGCCTGAATTCATAGAAAGAGGGCTGAGGAGAGAATCAGAACCACAGACTTGTTTTAGTTGGAAAAGACCTCAAAAATCGTCAATTCCAACCATTAACCCAGTTCAGGATGCTCAGTACCCTAAGAACAACTGGCCTTTATATTAAAGACTGAGAAAAAGAAGAATTTAAGTACTCAGCTGCTTCCTCATCCTTTGTCATTATGCTTCCTTCCACATCCAATAAAGGCTGGATATTCTCTTTGCCCCTTCTTTTTTCGCTGCTGTATTTATGGAAACATTTTTTACTGTCTTATACAACAGTACCCAGATTAAACTCTACCTGGGGTTTGGCCCCTGTAATTTTCTGCCTGCATAACCTCACAACATCCTTGTAGCCCTCCCGAGTGAGTTGTCTGCCCCGTCTTCCAAAGGTCATAAACTCTCACTTTTTAAATGAGTTCCAGTCAAAGTTCCCCAGTCAGCCAGATTGGTCTTTATCCTCACCAGCTTGTCTTTTGGCACATGGTGACGGCCTGCTCCTGTGCCTTTAGTATTTCTTCTCTGACCACTGTCCAGCCTTCCTTAGCTTGTCTGTCCTTCAGGTCTGCCTCCCAAGGGTCTCTCTGAACCAGACTCCCAAAAAGGCAAAAGTCTGCCCCGGGAAGCCCAAGGTATCAGTTCTGCCGACTCCCCTCCTTACTCCTCCAAAATTCAAAACCCCATTTTGCGATCACCGTGCCCAAGAGGCCCTCCAACCATCACATCATCCACCAATCCTTCTCTGTTCCCAAACTAAATGTCCAGTGAGGTGCCTTCCTGAGCTGGCTGCCTCAACAGCTATGTCAGGAAGTTATCTTACACACACTCCAGGAAACTCCTAGATGAACTGGAAGATGAACTCTGCTCAGGACAGACTTTGTTCCCAAGATTTGTCTAGCCCAGTCTGTAAAACTTTCCCTGACAGAAATCCCCAGTTACTCTATCATAGTCCTTGGGCATTAGGAAATTGTTGCTTATTCTGAAGCACATGCCACTGTGGTCCTGGGGGTACTGTGAGTTCAGTGCTTTGGGAGACTAACAGAAAACTCAAATCCAGCTTTTTAGCAAATGTAGTTTTAAGATGTCTAATGGCTCTAACCCTGCCAAAATAAATCCAGGAGAGCAATGGTCACAGAGGAAACAGGCAAGTTGGAAGAACGCAGGAGAGAAAGTTCAGAGCTAGAGGATGGATAACTCCAGTTTGTCACCAGTCTGATTTGCTGGACAGCTGCCACCACTAACTATCTGGTACATGAAGAAACACACACATATCCCTAACATTGCAAAAATAACTGACAAGGCAGCTTTAATAGAAAACCACTATTACCAACTCTAGCCAGCTAAAGCTCCCTTGGGGATGTCAAGTGGGGCTTGAAAATCAGACTGAGCTTTGCTTGGTATTTAAAATATATTTTTAATTCTTGCTGATACATCAAGCCTTTTTGCTTTGCTGACATTCCATAGTTTAAGCTTTTCTCTGTGGCTAGGAACATACAAGGAAAATGAGAGCTCAGCTTCCATGAAATCTCTTTATTTCAGAAGATGTAGTAGAAGAAATATCCCTAAAGTAAAAGTATGCAAGCTATGAGGTTTGTACCTACGGTCAGGATGTCAGCTGCCCCTTCTCAAGAGCCCTTACTTTCCCAGATCTGGTACTATTTATGTACAAGACCTGACAAGAGCACAGCCCAGAGGTTTATGGCAACAACTCTTTTAATTAATTTACTATTGATGAAAAAAATAAATATTGAAAGGTATGTTAATAGAAACTATGAATATTCAACAGAGCCACACAAGGAAGACAAAGACTCTTCTACTTAGCAGCTAGCTCTGCTGAGTTTCAAATTAGCCACACAGGACAAATGGATTTATTGCTGTGACATGTTATATCACCTAGATTACTAAAATACATAGTTAGGGCCATCATTCTACAGACCCAAATCCTACAAATATCAGCAAATTATATGCTATAAGATATGCAATTTTGAAAGTTAATGTTAATGTTCTTTATCTGGTTCTAATTCTCAATGTTTCATATTTTTTAAATAATTACAGCATTTTAACTACTCACAGATATTTCTACTGAGAACTGAACATTCTCCTAGAAGAAACATTTGGAAAGAATAAAGTTAATTTCCAAAGTTAGTATAACCAGATTGCATGCTACAGGTTATCCATCTGGGGCCAGGATGGGAAACTAGGATTTTTGATTTAAGAATTATCCTTGGAATATTCAATTTAATAAAATGAAGAACTTCCTGGTAACAGCAATAGACTTTTAGATCTCTTAACAAACATATCACATATACAAAGAGAAATTATTTTTGGCACAAGAGACATATGATCTCATGAACCAACTGATTTGATCAATGGAAGTTTCTTTCCTGCTGTGGGCTAATAAATCACCTCAGCCAGCAAGTGCCAGCCATTTACAGTATGAACTGGCTGGGGGATAACACGAACATAACAGAGCTGCTGTTACTTCTGCACCTACAAGAAAGTGGAAACTTCAAGAAGACAAAACACGTGTGAATACTACCAAGTGACTACACCTAACTCTATCCTTGTTGTTAGAAATACACTGAAGTCACTGGGAATTTTTTTCAAATTATTGACCTCAGTTTTATTCCTAAGGTAGGGATAAGTATTTGTCTTTTCATTGAGATCTCTTTTATACCTTGTACTGGCCTAAACATCCTACATATACTGGTATAAAAAAAACTTAAGTAATTCAATTGAGTAACATTGAAAAATGAAAATTAGAAATTATATTTCATTACATGGTCATATGCTAATATTCACATAGCCCATTTTAGAACTATAGCAAATGGGATTGCATTGGATATCACACTGGCAGTTTCATATCAAAATTTCTGGACTTTTAAATACCATGTCCTCACTGGTTTTTTTATTTCTTAAGCCATATGGAAAAAAGTCAGGCACAATTAACTATTTGTCAGAAAACAATCAATTAATTAACACCATTCTGAGCGAATGGGCTGCAAATCATGTTCTTTGCTTGCCAAAAAGCTTCCATTTCTGCCTCATGTTTGTGCTCTGAACTAAACATAGCTACAGATACGCGGCTTGACACAACTGACCAAAGCAAAAAAAAGAAAAACTGCTACTGTGATTTTTCAGAACCAGCAGTCAGGGAGATTTTTCTAAAGATAGGTAGGGGGTCAGCAACACTTCACCTCTACATCTCCTAAAATTCTCTACTGACAGATCCTTGATTAAACTGGGCAGAAATAGACGAAACCCCAATTAAGACATTTGCATTTGTGGCAGATCTTGAAAGAGAAAAGAAAGGAGGGTGAAGGGAGGGGAGTGGGGAGAGTAACTTACAGCATTTTTTAGGCTTAACCTTAAAAATATAGGATCTGACTTCAGCTATATTTATATCCTTTCAGTTCTACTGACGTCAATAGATTTACTCCTAAATTATGCTTGATGGAAATCAGGCTAGCTATTACCACATTTATATGCATGCAACTAGTGCCCCCTTAAAAGCACCGTTTATTCCAAAGTACAACCTCAGACAGCAGGCATGCTTGGATAACCCAGCTAACAGCAAAGGAAGGGGCAGTCAGGGATGGGGAATGCTGAGGCAGGGCTGTGGAGTGCTATAAAGAGGAGATCTGGAGCAAACTTCATTTGCTGTTATCTGCATGTGCACATAACCTTCACTGCTGCTGAGTCCCGGGCACTAAGCTGATAACCTCTGCAGTCGACACAAGGCAACATGGTGGTTATTGGCTTCCCTGGTAGAAGAGCAGCATGAGATCTCTGTTACTTCTGAGACTGGCATACCAGTATTTCATTTCTTAGCAGAGCAGCCTGTAATGCTGTTGTTTCCAAAACTGTGAACCCCTCTGCAGGTCCATATAGAGCTACAGGTGTGTAACCACTATCAGTTAGTGTTTGTCTCCTTGTCATTGGTTTTCAGAAGTGTTCACTCACTCAATGCATTCCTGTAACCACAGCCTATTCCTTCTGCTTTTGCTTGCAAATATCCAAGCAGGTTTTTCAAGTTATTTGAAGGGGCTAGAGACTGAAGTTTTACTTGATGTCTCCAGGCTAATGAAAACCAATGATGCACATGACCTTTGATGAGTTAAAACAGCCTCTCTGTGCAATCTGTAAGGAAAGAAGGCAGAGAAGCTACAGTTTCTCTCTTTGAGATCTCCTTGCAGCTGTGAAGAATTAATCTTACAGAGTTATGAAAGGTACTGTCCCACACTTCCTTTCTCCCAGGCTCGATTCATCTTTCTGCACTCATCCATTTGGCTTATGTCCCACAAGAACAAAAATCCCAGCAGAGACACATCATCCGATACATGGTTCCATGTTTCCTCTTTCCTTTCCTTGCCTACTCAGATGTTTATAGTTTGGAGCAGAGTCTGCTTCTATTGGTACTAGTTACGCTGTAATCTCACATCATGGCATTCCAGGTTTGGCTATTCCTTAGGCCTTATATGAATATAATTAATATTCATATACTAACATAATTATTAAAATTATGTTGTTAACCACAACAATCACTCCCAGAAACAGTGCTGCTCTCTTCCTCATTTCAAACTCTTGCAACAAAGAATCCAACAGCAAATCAGCTCATCCTCAACAGTCAGCTTTCCCAAAACCTACAAAACCAGGGGGCATCCCGACAGAAACATCACATAAAAGGTTCTCACACTACCCCACGCAGCCGTGCAATCCCTCTTCACATTTCTCTTTGCAATACCAAAGAATATATCAATAACAAGCATTTTTTAAAATTGAAGGAATACATGTGTGTGTTCAGACATGAAGTTTTAATACATTCCCCAGTCTGAAAAGCTCTGCAGTAAGCCTCCCAGTGTGACAGAAGACAGAGACAACACCATAAATCTCTTCTTTCCATAATAATGTACGAGCTTTTTATTTCACAAACAAATAGGTAAGTTTCTATTGCCATAGCAGACTTCTTGCCAAAGTGAACCTTTTAGAGCCATTTCCATAAACATCACTGGCATTTCCAGCATGAAGTACAAAAAAGCAGCTATAGCCACACTACACATCGGCAGCTACTCTGGCCAATGTCTGCAACTATTTTCAGCACAAGGTCAACAAATGAATGTTTGCACAGCATTTGCTCAGAAGAAATGTATAAACAAAAAAAGCTCCAACAATAACATGATGTGTTCACAGAGTTTCAGGAATCTTCACTGCCGCTCACAGTTGTTAGTGATGAAAACCCAGGTGCTTCCTTGCAGTATGACTACTGTTACTGTATGAGCACCTGAAACTCAGGAAACTCAAGTAACATCTGAGGAAAACCTTTGCTTCAGCAGCAATGTCACTGCATTGAGAGCAAAAGGTCCAAACCCCCACACAGTCCTTCAGATATACACCCAAAGAAACAGCCACTTTGGCCCCACACCCTCTTTTGGTACCCTGACTATTGAACTGTAACAAGCCAATAAGCCCTTCCAAATGAGGGAGTGGAAATCCCTGTACTTAAAAAAAGTGTTCCAGGGTATCCACCTAAGTGTTTAAGATGGTCCTCAACAATCCTGCAGTTGGAGCTGGTGAGAACAGCTGTACTTCTGCTGAAGCTGCTGGAACTGCTGACATGGTGGCTCACTGCAACAGTGTGACATTCTAACTACTACCATTTTTTAGCAATGACTCTTGTGATTCCTATCCCCAAAAAGTTTAATGTCTACTGCTTGCTGTACCTGTGATTCCAATGCCATTGTCTGACTTGTCTGAAAAAAGACTAAGCTGTTAGAAGAGAAAAATACTTCATGACACTATTAGACAAAAAAAAAACACGTGACTTCATGGAACATTTCAGCATGAGCAGCTCTCAAATCAACTGCAGTCTTCTATGCAAGATCCTGTTAAGCGGTTATTACTAAGGATGGTGTACCACATCTCTGCCGAAATGTCATGATTTCTGAGAGCCATATGTTGGAAAAAATTCCAGCAGGTTCTTCCATGAGGTCAAGTACTACAAAACAGTACATATTTTCTCTAACCTTCTTGTATGTCTAACAGAGTAAGTCCCCAATGCCACATATGAGTGTGAGGCCACTTCACTACTTTCCCATCCATCCTCTCCTGACTGTGGAAATGTTTCACATTTGAGGAGCTCTACCAGGAACAATGCAAGGATGGGACAGTTTCTCATACCTTGAGAGAACTTTACTCTTCTAGCAGATCCTGCCTGGATACTCCTATCCACTGACTCCTCTTCTCATCCTGTCCCTCTCATCTGTTTCCCATCTTGCATCCAAAGACTAATGTGAACACCAAAGATTTAATCTCTCTGTAATTTGGGTTTTTCCATTTCCTTTTTCCAAGGTCTTTCAGCCTTATTGATCAGTTTTCATTGCACAAAGAGGAGGACACAAAACTGCCCGTGATCTGTAAAAACCAAATTTATTCTATCCATATTTCTCTGTCCCCTGCTTCTGGTTGCTTATGTAGTCATTGAGAAACTCTTCCTTCCCTTCCTTATCCTTCAAGGGAGGAAAACGGTCAGGAGAAGGACATTGTGCATTTTGGAATTGTGGGCTATCTCTCCATGATGACAATCAACAAAATACTGTCTCTCCACAGATTTACAATTGTAAAATGAGATGAAAATCTGGTCCTGCAAGAAAAACGTTACTTTTGGAAATTACCAGAAACAGTGATGCTGGCGGTTTGTGATAATTCAACAATTGGTCTTAGGAATTTTACTTCTGAAGAAAGAAGAACTTCCCTACAGTATTGCTAAATAAGGTATCTACTAATGAAAAAAATATAGCAATGCTCCCAAATTCCTTGCAATGCCATGATAGGCTTTAGATCGTAAGCTGTGACAAGATTAAATCTAATGTCATTCAAAGGCTGTTCCATGAAGTAGATTCCCATTGGTAATAGAATCATTGTCTTACTGTTTAAACATTCAAGCTTTCCTCTCTATTTCACAGTTCATAAAGCACATTTATGGTGTTGAGGGTTTTTTTTTGTTTTCCAAACAGAGAGAAGGCAGTTTGTTTTTCCAGCTTTGATTAAACCCTACATCCCATAAGCAGTGAACCTGTGATACCTCTCTACTGTTTTTAATTGTCTCCTTCTATTAGGATGCCAGCACTGTATGTCTTTCCTGCAGGCCCAGCACAGTTTTGCTCTGTGCCTGGCACAAGCACTGCCAGGTCTGAGGTTAATGTGTACACACTACAACTCATTAGCTGCGCCTTACTATCTGAGCCAAAAATCAACATGATCGATCCAACAGTATGTTTGGGTTTGGGACTAAGACTCAAATGAAGTCTCACCAAACTCAAAGGTCAGCAACTTGGCACAAGCTTTGCTGTGCTGAGAGAAAGCTTTTCTTCCAAACTATTCATTAGGGAAGGTACAAATGACAACTAATATGGGCCTCATTAAAAATGAGTAGAGGAAACCCCTTGGAGAGGGCAAGGAGGCTCCTTTGCTACCAATTTTTTTTCGGTCCTTTCCCAAAGCTTTTATTTACATTACAGTCAAGACAATATGGAGCTTAAAGGTAGCTGTGGGGCTTGGGGTTTAGGAGACTTGTGTGACAATTATCGTGCTGTGCACTATCAATTACTGTCCACTTAAGAAGAGAGGATAATTCTAATGGGAGAAATAAATCTTCATAACTGAAGAATCTGGGGGAAGGGAATAAGAGGTTTTTGAGGTTTTTTAATCAGCATTATTATTTCTTTTAGTTAAAACTCTGTTGTCAAAACATTTCCTGTCTTAAAATAACCCAAATAAAACAATCACTAGTTTAAGAGTGGGAAAGAGGAGAGGAATGATACATGAAACCTTTTCAGTTGTGGGTTTGTTTCAAGTACAGTTTTTACAAGGACTTCACTTATAACTCCAGCACTTTTGCCACAGTTCTGAAATCAGAGCTTCAAAATATGCTATTTTACATATCGTATCAGCATGTTCTTTCTTCCTCGGTAACCAAGGGTGTTGAAAATGCTATTGATACAACAATTAGACTGTATGAGAAATACTTCCCTGCTGTCTACAGAGTTGCTGTGTTGCAATATAATTGTCTAATGGCACAGTTTTCTAAGGGCTGTCATGGTATTATGGGTATAATTTTATTTTTACAGGATTCCATAACAAGGCAAAAGGCTGATATTAATAGCCTTAGGAACTTATTACATAAACAGAGGTTGAACATTAAAATTTAACTGGATTTGTAGAGTCTGCATTGAGTGAATGTCTTGCCACTCTGAAAATTATAATGCATATAACTTTCCGCTCTTCACTGTTTTTTTAAGCTCTCTTATTCTTCTAAAGACCAATCCCTCTTTCCAACAGAGAACACAACTTCTCAAGATATATTTAGAAAATCTGTTTATTTTTCTCTGTTAACAGTTGTTTGGCAAAACAAGGCATATATTGCTTCTGCTTGTACCAGCAGTGATACTCTGCTCTTCTGCAACACCACTCAAACATTAACCAGCTCATCTGTCCTAAAAGCACTTGTGCATGTAGACAGCACACCTCTGAGAGCAAGCTGAGAGGGGGAGTAGGATGGGGCAATACTATGCAAAAGAATAGGAAAAAACCCAAATGTTTCCCTCTAGATTGAATATTTTTACTAAGAATAGCTCCACTTTTGCCAGCAGTTCTCTCTGGGGATCAGCTGAGAGACCTGGGGGAAGAAGGGCTGCAGGGCAGAGAGGAGGCTTTTTTATGGCCTATTCTGCTGCTTTCTGATCTATTTATTCCTGCCATTAATCAAAAAGCTGAAATGGGAGTATTGTTGTACTAGAAAAAAAACAAAACCATGACTGAGGTGAGAGGAATTCATACTGTAAAAAGCCTGAAGGTCAACACACTCCTAACAGGCCCCTCCATTCCTCTGAACTTCAGGAGACAAAACCAGCAACTGAGAACAAGGCAACTTTCAACAGAGAAAACAAAGCTCAATGAGAATTTAATGTCAGGAAAATCTGGGATTTTCTAAGATAGACAAAGATTCCTTCCTTTCAAGCTTCTAAGATGCAGCCTGTAAGCAGAAAAATGCAGACAAATGAGCGAAGTGCAAGGGCACAGCTCTTGCAAAACAGTGTTTCCCAGCACCCCTCATATTGCACCAATCTGTACTTAGTGTAGATTAACCCTGGGGATGTAAGAGTTTGCTTCTTTCATACAAGTGAAGTGAGATTTAGGGGCTGAAATGTGTCCATAGCACTGCTTGGGTCAGTGTAGTCAATGGGGTCAATGTTCAGGGCTTTCCTATTGCTCAGACTTCATTTGCTTTGCACTTTGCTTCAGCTGAGTTTGCCCAAAAGTATCGCCTTAATAGCAGCCTCCTCACCCTGGATAACCACGCCACAGCACCTCCGAACACCCAGGATGAGCTACACACCCTCCTCAACCTCACGATGGTCTGCTTTCCCTCACCCCACATCCCACAGCTGGCCAAGAACAGGCACTTCTTTTTCCTAAACCACCACGGCTGACGCTGTATTTGCATCAGTGAGAGGAGGCAGAAATACATTGGAGCAGAAGTAGAACAGTTGTTTTGGTACTTAAGTGCTTAAAATAACTGGGAAGGGCACCCTCCACTCTCCACTGACAGCAGGGCTGGATACAGGTTCAGCAGAGGTCTCTGTTTCCTTATCCTACATGTGTTTTATTAAGGGGCTTATGCTGCATTTAAATCATATTTGAAAACCAGGGAGCATCACTTCTCCAATTTCTTCACTGTCTTTCTTGCAGTATTTTCTGTCAGAGACTGAGAGAAAAAACGAAGCCTTTTCCTGGCTCTGAAGGAAGGGGATCAAAGCATTCCTTCACATCATACCTATACCTTTGCTGCTTTTTCTCCCAACTGAACTTTACTGCAAGTATGTTCAAATACAGTCTTTCAAACCTGTGAAGCCCCAAAAGCTGAGCTGACCCAGCACGTGCGCAAGGGGAGGTGGACCCTTTTGGATATATCCAATTGCAGCTCCAAGGCAAAGGGTGGAGAGGCCCAACATCCTGAAAATTTAGCAAGATCTAGGAATAAAATTCCTCACCTGCCAAAATCTAGAAAGCTCCTTGTCCAGCAAAATCCAACCCACTCAAATAGCAGTTCTGGGTTATCTGAAGAAAGAGTTAAGTATTCACTCCATGGCAGCCACACTGTGCAAACAGCCAGTGCTCAGACCTACATCAGGATGTGTTCTGGACCACACTGGGATGTGGTCTCACAGCCACCATCCTGTCATGCTGGAGAAACCAAGAAAGACAGCTCCCATACTGCAGGGAGGCACTGAACTTTTCCTTTTGGCACCCTCTCCTCCATCCAAGCTACAACCCATCATTTCCCCTCTCAAAGCCTGCCCTGGGTCTGCTGACCAGACAGACATCTGCAGAGGTCCCTCTCACACCAAAACTAGGGGCCACCATGGCCTACCTGTGGTTCATGTTCCCCTGCCTGCACAGGCACAGCTGCCCGAGCAAGAGACACATCTCCAGGCTCAGAATTCTTCCTGATTGAAGAGGGGAGAAGTTTAATAAAACCTCAGGGCAGGATCCCTATAAAAAGAAACTTTCTCATAATTCTTGGTGTTCGTGGGGACACTGGTACCAATATGCGGTATTTTATGGAAAAAATTAAATCAGCTGTAAGGAAGGTTAGATCAAGACTGAGGCAGAGGGAGTTTGGGAAGGATGTGACTACCTCTGCTGGGATCCGACCAGAACTAGTGCAGCCCTCATAGGAAGGGCAAGGGGATATGCACAGCCTAGTTTACACTTCAGCTCAATTTCTGCAAGAATAATTTAACACCTGAAGACTATCACAAGCTCAACAGTGCTCACTCGCGATTTAACTGTCCTCCATATTTTTATATGGTTGTTATAGTTCACTATAACAACCACCTGTACTGCAGAAATACAAGCTTTCTAGTTCATGCCCTTCATGCATTTACCATCATAATCCTATAATTTTTCATTATTTACTTATTCTTCTTTCCAATCCCCTTGCAGCACTTCTGCCTGACTTAACTTTATGATTTGCTAATCTCTCATTGGTGTGGGAAAAACAGCGTGTATGTTATGGATAAAGACTGGCAAAGCCTTTAAAACAGTACAGTGAAAGAAAAGACAGTTTTCAGCCTGAGTTCTCTTTAATGTAGCCATTTACTAAAGGCAAGAAGAGAATGATGTCACTGCTGATAAAAGTGGCCTGTGGAGGAACCTCGCTGAAGCGGGAGAGGAAATTACTCTTCATGCTATTTCAGGTTTACGTCTTTCCTAAGAACAGGCTGATCGTTATCCCAGATAATGAAGACTGTTAATGTAATTAAGAGCTCTGTTCTGGTGTTTTACAAAGCAAACAAATAAGTTCTGGAATTAATAAGCTGAAAGGTTAAGTGACACAGGGCAAAAGCAGGATTCTTAGCTTGGATGTAAGCGCTCTACAGCAAGTCGTTAGCTGGTATTTAAAAGTACAATTTCTAATTTAGGACACAGAGAAGGTTTTATTCTTTTTATCATTTGAGGTATGTGTAATCTCCAAAGGTCAGATTAATTTAAGGATTATGACCAGATGTATATTATCAATATGAGAAATTGCATCCTTCTCTAACCACTGAAAAGAGGAGACTGGGATCAAATTGCCTTGCTCTTCTTCCTCAGCATTATAGGTGGGTACTATTTCCAAACATGCCTAGCTCTTTAGTAAATAAAACAGGGATTTATAGAAAAGAGAAAAAAAAATCCCTGTAGAGGCTAGACATTTCAAAGAAGACCAGACTACCAGAATTTAATTTCCCTGCATATAAATCAGGCATTTCAATAAAAGGCTTTTCAGCAAACACCCATGTTTTCAGCAGGTTATTTATCTGGTTAAAACATACACTGATTTACATATTGGGTTAAGAGGCAGTACAAGCCAAAGTTTGCTGCAACCTTAGTCTAAACATGCACAGGTACTTTCCAGGCGCAGAAGAAAGACATGGGGTTTAGTATAACTTGAATTTTATTCTTGAAAATGCTGCTGCTTCAGATTGTGCAACCTGACAAGGCAGCCACCCCAGAAAAAGAGTTACACACTGCCTGATGAGGCAGGGGCTTCCCGATCCCCTCCTCTCTGCCACAGGTCCTCACTACTTGTCTTGCACAGGTGTTTGGCTTTGTCATAAAACCTGCAGAAAGCTCATGGTGTGCCTCCAAAAGTAATGAGTTTTCTACTAGAACTGGCTTGCTGTGATGGGAGTGCTGAGGGGAACTAGCTGTAACCACAGACATGGCTGTGCTATGTCTTTTAAAATGCTGCCTAGAAGATGCTGCACTTCACAGGAAGGTGGCTTAAGTCAGATATAAATAAATAAAATCAGATAAACTCAGATTCATAATGTTAAATAATAGCAAAATATTTTACTTATGTGATAGGCTCATGTGGTTTTCTCATGCAAAGACATTTTAAGCTCACTCTTAAAATTTTAAAACTGAAGATGTTCTCCACTTCTTTGAAAATTCATTTATCTGTGATGAAAATAACAATGCAACCCAATTGCTGTTTGTCTATTATTTTGCCATCCAGTGAACACACTTCCAAAGGAAATGGTAAAACAGAGACATTTTCATTTCATACTGGGGAAAAAATCCAACCTCAAATACGCTCTCATGTCATTCACCTAAATCTCGTTTGGATAGCTTGCACGTCTCACAGTATTTCTGCTATCACTAGCTCCTCTGAATTACAGAGAGAGGGGGAAGATAAATATAATACTGCAACATACAGCTCGATACCGAAGATCACTCTGCTGTGACATGCCTCACACTTCAGCACTATCACAATGATATGGTTATCTAAGGTCTGAGGAGACTGAACAGCCTGCAATATATTAACACACTTTTCATTTTGAAGATAGTGTCAGGAGCTGAAAAACCACTCCAATTCCCCATGCCGCTTTGGTTATTTTCCCTCCAATGTCAGGTCTTTTCTTCTCTCTGAAACCCACATCAGATTTTTGGGAGCAGCAACACACTTGCCCTAACCAGGCAAAGCAACATGAACAGGAACCAAGTGCTGGGGTTAATATCTAGTGAGAAAAGCCCATAAGGGCTTCAAAAACTAACATTCTAAAAGACAACTTGCAATAATTCCTATTTTTAAGTTTCTCAAAGGAGCTTTGAGATAATTCTAAAAAGTCCTCTGCCTGTAAGACACTTCACATCCAGAAAGGAGAACAGACTCTGGCTGCAGAAGCGCCTTTTCTTTCTTCTACACCTACATTTAAAGTGTCCCTGGCACAGAGAAGACAGGGAGAGATGCTCAGGGTTTCCTTTAGTTTTGGGGATTTTTTAACTGACCTAGCTTAAAGCCATTGCCTGGCTACAGCTTCAGCTGCCCCTGAAGCCAATAATGCTTTTGCTTGTGTGGCTGACTGCTGAATTGGCAAAAGCTACCTTTGCAAAATCCCTTTTGCCAGAACACCTTTTTGTGTTTTCATTAAAGAGGCAAAAATTTAGACAAAGCTTTTGCCAATGATATCTTGGTCTATGGGAGCAGGCATTAGAGAGTGATAAAATAAACTACCATTTCCTCAGTGTTTTAGCTCTCCTCAGAATTTGCTCCTCATGAAGAAGCTCAGTGGTAGGTGGATAAGCATAAGGAGAAGAGCAGCAGCCTGTTTCAGCTTCTCTGCAAATACAAGATGTGCAGGAGTATTAAAAAGAGGGGAAAAGAAAGCTGGAGAAGACATTTATTCAAGAATTGAAAGCATTTCTGGAAAGAAGAGGAATAATTAACACACATATGGAAAAGCTCATCAATTTAGATGACATTACTAACTTCATTTTTTTTATTTGATCACTAAAATATCTTTACAGGGAGCAGTCAAAAAAAAAACCAAAACAAGGCCTGGAAAGATTAAAACCCACATGTAACTGTTTTCTCATGCTTTGCATGATTCTTAATCACACAAGTCTTGCTCAAGTGAAAAAGACATATACAGGAAATACAAGGTGATGAGTAGCACACACACTTCATTACAAACTAGTGCTTGTTATTTCTCCTAGTTACAGAAAAGTTTTAGGATGCTGGTGACTAATGCAACTCCCTAATCCTTGGTTAACTTTAGAAACCCTCCTCATAAGGTCAAGGTCAGGACAAGGTTGTTTCCTTAATAAAAGGGGGAATATGGCATCTGTAATGATTGCTTCAGGCTGTTTTTCTCCTTACCTATAAGGCCACAGTGAGCATTTGCTTTCTTAAAGAGATTCAGAGTTCCTTGCTTTACCTGCAGAGAGCACCCCAATGCCCACTCCAGGGTACAGCCAGGGACCTGAAGGTGGACCTGCAAGATGGATGTTTTAGGCTGAAGACCACAAATTTTGGGCCGTCTTCACAGAAAGTTCAGTTAAGGTGGTAGAATCCTGTTAGCATGCGATTGCTTAGTACATTAGGTAACCTACTACTTATTTTAATGTTACCCATCTGAGGGATGCTCCTCTAATGAATCTATTTTTGTAGTATCGTGAAGGTTGAAGTTAAGAGCTAAGTTTAGAACAGAGTCATATAAAAAATGTCAAACCAGGAAATAGCTTAATGAAAGCAGAGAGTAATCACAGCAAATTACAGTGAAATTAGTATGGGATTACATTTTGCATTCCCCAAACAAGCAAAGGAATTCATGTCACTTACAGTCATTCCATTCTGCTGAGAATTCACTGTAAGGATGTGCTATGTAAGTAACATAATATAATGTCATAAAAGCTGTCTTAAAAGTTACTATCTAAGATGCTGTTTTGACCCTGTGGGAAGCCCCTGCTGGAGCAGGCTCCTGGCAGGAATGGTGGCCCTGTGGAGAGAAGAGCCCACCTTGGAGCAGGTTTGCTGGCAGGACTTGTGAGCCCGTGGGGGATCCACATTAGAGCAGTTTGTGAAGAACTGCAGCCTATGGGAAGGACTCATGCTGGAGAAATTCACTGAGGACTGTCTCCTGTGGGAGGGGGGAGCAGCTGAGATCACTTGGTCTGTTTAGCCTGGAGAAAAGGAGCCTGAGGGAAGACCTCATTACAGTCTACAGCTTCCTCGTGAGAAGAAGAGGAGGGGCAGGCAGTGATCTTTTCCCTGTGGTGACAGGACCCAAGGGAATGGCATGAAGTTGTGTCAGGGGAGTTTTACATTCCATATTATAGAGAGGTTCTTCACCCAGAGTGAAGTTGAGTACTAGAACAGGCTTCCCAGGCAAGTGGTCACACCACCGAGCATGACAGAGTTCTAGGCACATGGTGTGACTCTTGGGGATGGTCCTGTGCAGGGCTAAGGGCTGGACTTGATGATCCTTGTGGGCCCTCCAATTCAACATACTTTGATTCTGTGACCCTGTGCTGGAGCAGGGGAGGAATGTGAGGAGTCCTTCCCCTGAGGAGGAAGGAGCAGCAATAGACAGTATATGATGAAATGACCACAACCCTTGTTGCCAACCCCTGTGCCACACGAAGGGGAGAAAGGTAGAGAAAAGTTGAGTCTAAGAGGAAGGGAAGGGCAGAGAGAAGGTTTTTTTAAGATTCGGTTTTATTTTCTCATTACCCTACTCTGGTTTGTTTGGTAATAAATTCAATTAATTTTTTCCTATCAATGAGTGATCTCTCCCTGACCTTATCTCAACACATGAGCCTTTCATTTTTTTTTCTCTCTCCTGTTCAGCTGAAGAGGGGGAATGATAGAGTGACTTCGGTGGGCACCTGGTATCTCACTAGGGTCAACTGATCACACTGGTATTCCTGGTGCATTTCCACAAATCAGTGCAGAATTTAATCTTCCCCCTGGCAAAACCAGGTTTTGCACAGGAAACATCTGTGGTCAGTATCTCACCCTAGCTACCTTGAACACCTCCTCTGAAACAGTATATAAACTCTTTGCATATATACAATATATGCACCCTCCTCTCCCACTCTGCAGGTTTTCACTCTTTCACATAAGCTTTACAGCCCATAGTCCAGTAACAAACTAAAAGGAATTTCACATTGATTTTTACCCCATGGAGGGATTTTCTTTTCTTTTCAATAGGTCTCCAGCATGAGAGAAAGGTGGGAAATTTTGACCTCACTCTGTTACCACTGCACAGCTCTGGATGTTTTTTAGTGAAAAAAACATGTTGGCTTTTTAGTAACAATGTCACTGCAAATCTCTCAAGGCTAATTCTTGGTGACAGCCACTGTAAATACACTGGAATATGCACAGAGCCACAGTCTGACCCTAATAAAGGCAAAACAAGTTTCAACATTAAATTCCACAAGACTTTGAAATGGCCCACAATAATGTGAAACATGATTTCAGTTTATAAGGAAAAAAAAAAAAAGAGAGAAAGCAGCATGTGAATGAGATATTGTGTATTAACTGTAAGAAGAAGAAATCCATAAACCAGAAGCATGCCATGTGTCTGCTTAAGATGATCTGTGAATATTATACTTACAAGATCTATATGATCTGCTACAGAGCAGTTACCCATTCAGAGGAGAGGATTTTGCAACAGAAAAAGCCTCTTACATTCAGGTTTTAATAAGTTTATAGAAACACAAAACAGAAAACAAGATTAAAGATTCCATGGCTGTACAGTTTAATACTGATAAAATTTACTTACCAATGCTTTGGTTCTTTAACACAAAATTATTTCCCTAGATTTTTACATGTTCTACAGCATTAAGCCACAGAGATGTACTATTGTTCCCACTCTGCAAGCCTGGAGGGAGGGACAGGAAAATATACAAAATTTGCCTGAAAGGTTTTGCAATCTTTGTGTCACTGCAAGTGGTATGGACTGACCTATGTTTTGCCAAAAATTAATGGTGTGCCTTCTTAAGGACACTAGATAGAAAGAAATATTGCACGTGTGCCTGTGGCTCCCATATTTTCATTTACAAAATCCCAGAGTTAAAATGTATTATATTTTTTTCAGGGCAATTGCAGCCAGTTTTCCACATATGTGCTGGATGCACAGGTTGAAAGGGCAGTGTGTACATAGTGACCATTTTCCACACACCCCAGCTGGAGAGGCAGAGATGCTCTGAACAGCTGCCCAGGCAGTAGCTGGATGGGAATTATTTCTAGGCACACTTCTAACATTGTTACCATAGAAAATCCATACTTATCAGTTGGAACAGTGCCAAAAACAAATTCTGAGACTACTAATTTAAAACCAGATAATTTCATACTGATACCACTCCTGTGCCTTCATGGGTTATCTTTCCACAGGTCAACAGATCCCAAACTACTTTTGAACTGAACACTAGGTTTCTCTTGTGGTGTAAAACACTTTTGATACTCAAACTTGCAAGATGGGCAAGAGTAGCAATTTCAAGCTCATCCTTCTATGATACTCAGCTCAAATGCAGAGTTACAATCAAAAAACAAGCTCCCAGGCTTAATGAGGACTCTACCTCATGATACAGAACACATCCAGCTCCTGTGGCCAGGCACAGTAGAGGGGTAGACCAACCAAATGGGTACTTCCCAAGGTTGGAGTAAGAAGGTGACAACTCATATACCTCATGGGAGTCATAACAGCAGCTGAGCTCAAGGCTGTTGTCAGTTTTTGTGACTCATGTCCCATGCCTGTACTTCATAGGAGACTTTTTGATCTCCTGGGAAGTATGTGCTAATTGGCATATAGAAGCAGAGTCTGTGGGACCCTCTAGTTTTCTATTTCTTAGGTTTATTTAAAGCACAAAAATTGCATATTAAGAAAAGAAACATCTTCAAGGAAAGCTAAATCAAACTCCAAAATTTCACGAAGTCTCTCCACTTTCAAACAAGGCTGAATTCAGGAACAGAGAGCAAATGACAAAGAGAGAGCTTAGAAATGAAAATAAGAATGTGTTCATTACCTTTTCTGCAAGCCAGCCTAGATGCCTAATCTCTCGACTTCCAGCAATCCCTGTTTTACCCAGCTGATCTCTGACCTCTGCAATCACCCTGGGGATGAGCTCATTGACACTGGAGTGGATGGCATTGAACCAGGCCTGAGCTGTAGCAGAATCCTTACTCCTGAGCACCACGGTGTGCTTGGCATCAGGTGAATGAACTTCAATAAGTCTAGAAAATAGGGGGAAAAACATTATGTTCATTCAGATATTGTTAGGCAGCTAAATTCATTACCTCACTTAATGATAGCAATGAGTTTAAAAAAAAGGATACTGATATTGAGACCTAGCACTAAAAACTTACCTTTACAACACCTGAATAGAGTAGGATCATCTTAACTGAAGCCAAGACTGTACTGGCATTATGATAAAATCATTGAGAAGAGGATTTGCCAATGCTGATGCAACTCGACATACAGCATGTCAACAGAAGTTTCAAATATAAAGGTAAAAGCAACATTCACAAACATGGCAGCCACCCAGCACTGCATGAAAGATGACTCTTGAGAAGCCAGGGATAAGTTGTTGCCTTCTTTAGCTGGGTATCATAGCACAACCAGAGTTTTTCAGCGTTTTTGTTCTACACACACAGAGAAAAATGAAAACCATTCTTCATCTCAGAGGAATTTTCTTGGGATTGCACTGTGGTTTTGACAACACTACATATTAACCAGAGGCCTACTGCAACTGGCCTTCTCCAGGAGTTACCAGTATCCTCAATGCTCCATTTAGAAGAAGAAAGTGCTGACCACAACCATATGATTGCTGCTGGCAGGCATCTTTTGCAGATTTTCAAACTCCTGTGGAAAGATATGAGGTTTTTTCTAAAAAATATGCCTTCTAGACCATCCTGTGGGTTTCCACTCTACCGCCGTAGTTTGAAAAGCACAAATGAACACAGTTCTCAGGAAAACGAATCCTGTTCATTGTGGTTACGGGATCTGTGCCAACACCTTTGCTAAGAACAACACCACCACAAATGCTTTGACTGGCAGCAGCAGCTATTTCAGCTTTGTTCTCAGTGAAGTTATTAGTTATTAGTGGGGCTTTGTGTGTTCTTTATAGCTTTGTGGGCCATTTTTACTTGAACATTTGTTAAATAACGCACAAAATAATAGTCTGGTTTATCTTTATGTGGCGATTACAAAACCCAGCCCTGGTCATTGTCCATCACTCAACTCAGTATCACATTTGTGCTTTTTCATTGTAAAGATACAGTGACTACCCCTGAATGTTACCCTCACAAATTCAGCCTGGGATCTGAGCCTAAGCACGTACTTCTGTCCTGTGTATGGCTGCTCAATCTCTGGGACACACAATGACTCCTTTCTGCAGCAGAAAATTAATTAGTTCAGTGGAATTTATTCAGGTTGAGGTTCAAAACAGTACTGCAATGCAAATATTTGTTATGCAATTACAAAATCCTGCAATTTGGAGCTTAACTAACAATTAAGAGGTTTTAATTAATTGGTTAAACCAGACCAGAATCCAGAACAGAGGATGACTCTATCTGCACAGTCTCTGGGGCTCAGAGAGCAAGGACTGCTGGTTTCATGTTTGTCCATTTTGGGAAGGGGAGGCCTCTATGCAGACACTGTTCTAAAGATAGAAAAGGTCATGGTTTTCCAAACTCAGCAGCTGAAATGTTCAGGGTCCTAAATCACTGGATAGCTTAAAAAGCGGGTTGATTTTTCGGAAAGCCCTAAGCCAACAGTAACAAGTTTCCTCAGTTAAGCTGCTGCAGCTGAGCACTCTCTGGAAATAAGGCTCTTATTTAGCTGCTCCAGGATGCACCGAACATTCAAATTTCAGGTGCCAATCAAAAAATTCCTTGTCAGGTGATGCCAGTCAGTGTGCCAGATAGGCACACTCCCAGTCATACTCCTGTTTTTTCTGAACTGAGAGAAAACACCATCTCCCTGATGGTTATGGTTTAGCCATTTGTGTTCACTGATCATTGCAATCATGCACAGCTTCCACACTCTGGCCTGTCCTTCCATCAGAAACACTGCTCTCCCACTGCCATTTGAACTGGAGATTGAGTTTTTTCTTGTCAGCAACCATCAACAAAAACAAACTATGCAGGCTTGGATTTTCAAACTACGTTGTGGTAACCAGTGAAATGTTGCTTATTACTTACAGAGCACCTTGTTGCAGGAGATCTTACAGGTCAGTGACAGCATCCTCACTTCACCATGAAAAAAGTGGAAAAGTGAAGAACCCAGACAATGGAAGGGAATAGGCCAGAAGCAGCAATCAGGATTTTCAGCACTCTGTCTCCCATTTTAATACTTTTTTTAAAAACAAAAATTGCTTAGATAGCACAGCAGTAATGTGCTGTTTTTGAAAAATGCTAATGCACCGTATGGATTGTGTGAAACAATGCTCTTTACAAAGCCTGTGGTTTCTATACAGGAACTCCCACCTACAGAGTGGTTGCACATCATGCTGTAAACAAAGTGATGAACACAGACTATAAAGACTGCTTTTTCAGTTGCAAAGGAGCAGCAGCAAACTTGTGTGATTTCTTTATAAGTAAAGAGTTGTAGCAAGTTTTGGTTTAAAAATAAATTATCTGGAGCTGAAAGAGCTTCCAAATGGCAACTTGCTTACCTCCAACTTCCAATCTTCCTCAAACCAAGTGGATTAACATAAAAACAAGCATTTTGTTACTTTTCATCAAAGTGTATTTTCCTTGATGGTGACTATTTAAGTCTTTGTACAAGAAACATGTCCCCTAAAATAATGAACAGCTTGATAAATGTTAACAATTCTCTTTCAGGTGTTCTAAACCATGAACATTCAAATGTGATATCAAAGTATATCTTCTAGTACACGTATGCATACACACATACTGAGCCATGCTTGCAAAAATACTCTTAAAATATTACCCCTTGGTGAATTCTAATGGAGCTGCTTTGCAAAATGCTTGTCATTCATTGAAGTTTAATGATGATACACTCAAAACTGCAGAAAATCTACCTTGTTCCCTGAGCTGAGTAACAGGATTGACTGGACAATACACGCCACACTTCTCAAAAGTTAGTTCAAAACAGGAATACATGTTGCTTTGACAGCCCAGAAACTGAATCATTTTATCCATGGCACTTGTCCAGCCCCGGAAATTTGTCTACAAGCATCATTCCTGTGCAAGTTGCTAGGTAGGGCATCTTTTATTTACATACCTTAAGGATGAAAGTCTAAATCCTGGACGCTATAAAACCTTAGGAAACTGAGCTTTCAGATTTGCACTGAAGACCCAGGACTCCTGTCCCCACAATCAGTGGGATGGAGATAATCTTCCCAGAAACCCATGAGCTCTGACTGCAATCAGATGCTGAAAGTGCTGTGTTCCTCTAAACTCTTCCCTTTTCTGCCTTTCAGCCTATGCTGCTTTGACTCACCAGTCCATTTGGATGATGCTTTCCATATAGTAGCTGACTGATGGCATTTCCATACTTTTTAAAAAGCAAAAAAATACCAGTGACCTTAGTAAACTCCAAGCCTAAAGCACTTAAATGTTTCCAGCAGTCCAGCCATTGTAATTTTGATTTGTTCCTTGGCTAAACTGACCATTGCTTACTGACTTCTGTTTATCTGGAGTTCAGTGATAAAGTTCCCTTAATTCCCCACTGAATTGAAATATTTAGGGCAATGCCACAGCTGTGTTTATTCTCACACTCCACCACAGTTATGTAAATACTGCATATGGAGCTGTTTCTGATAAAGCCCATACCAACCCAAAGGAATTATATGTTAGCTCTAGATGACTGCCAAGATGTGCGGCATCTCTCCAGCTTGGCAATACATATGAATGATATCACATTTTCTCAGAGATCATTTGGCAAACCTTATAATAAAAGAGTAATTTTCTCTCTCCTTCTCAAAGAGTCTCACTGAGCTGAGGAGTGTTTCCAGCATCCTCTTCTCCACCCGCAGAACATGGAGGTGACAAAAAACCCAGTGCCTCCAAATGCTGTAACCTGGCACATAAGAGGAAAACTCCCTCCCTCGCCTCATCATCCAGACTTTTTACTTTACAGAGGATCAGAAGAAATTGAAAGCAAATGTTCGATAGACCTTACTCATTCCACATTTGATAAGGCCTCTTTCTGTAGGAGTGCTCATTATCTAAGAAATAACTTTTATCAAAACTCTTGAAAGCACTTCTCCCGCAAGCGCTGGCTTAGGACCAAATCAGGCACTGAGTTACACTTCATGCCTCTTCCTGGGTCAGATTATGCATTCAGTGACTGATTAAAGTGTGGAGTAAATCCCTTGAAGTTAATGATAAGCTGGAGCCAGAGTTATTCAAGTCCATCACACTACTTTGATTTTGCACCGGCATAGCCAGGAACAAAACAGTCTGTCACTGACTTTGCAAACATACAAATGAATCAAAGGCCAAACTGTCCACTCCATCTCCTGCACCATTGTCTGCACATGAAAACATGTAAGTAATTATGTTTATTTCTGAGTGTACAAAGGAACCTTTCCAGAAAAGGGGGGATTTAGAGGAACACAATCTGATTTGTGTTTAAGTTGTTGGAGGTTTTGTTATTAGGTATTTTTTTTAAAACGGCTAAGGTTCTTTTGAATTCTACATGCAGCATCAGGAGATGAACCAGGAACAAAATACATTAAAATTAAGCAATGAAAACTTAGTGTTTAGTCTGCAAGGAAAATATTCCAGAGAGAGACTGCTAGGCTTGCAATGAATTCCCCAGCATACTCTGAAGAAGCATCTTCCTTTGATAAACCTAAATGGAGGTGAAAGCAATTTTAGCAAGCAAGTGCTATGTGGTAATCAAGTGGAATTTTTCTATGTGAAAGTCTCTTGGTCCCCTCGCTATCACAAGGGTATTTGCTGCATTAACAGTTATTTGATGACTTTGAACTTACAGTGCTAAAAATTATGTAGAAACTTGTTTCTTGGGAGCTGGGCTAGACTGATGTCCAACCGGAGGGTGTATATATCACTAATGAGCTGTCACAGTTGATTTCATTTCTATTTGCCACCAGCTGGGCTTTAATAAAAGGGATATCAGCAGAGTTGCACCACATGCAAGTAAAGAAAGGGTTTGATTCTCTAATGGACTTGCTCACACCACTGTGTGCTGATGCCAACCGATCTGCAGAGCGCATCACACAGAGCCCTCTCCATCCAGAACAACTACAAAAGTAAGTGAATGTTTTTTAAAAGTATATGGACGTTAAGGAGCAGGACCCCACATTTCCTAAAAGACCTCTTATCTTTTATTCTTGAATTTTTCTTTTATATTTTGGTTGTAATAGTGTTGAATATTGGTAAGCCAGGAATACACAGTCCAGCCTTCTTCACAGTGGCTTCAGCACCAAACAATGACAAAAGAGCTGTTTCAAGGAGCAGCTGGGGTCAGTGATTTGGGAAAAAACCCCCACAAACAGCATTATTTCATAGGCATAGCAGGAATTTGATTTAAGCTTTAGAAGATGCTGTGTGAAACTTTAAGGTCAGAAGATGTTGCGATTGGTGTGGTCAATACACTGACCACAGCTCCCTGAAGCAGCTGTTCTCCCTGAAGCAAAGCCAACTAAAAGCACCTTCTACAGCAAATCAAACCTGCAGCTGGAACTGCATCTGGGCTAAGCAAAGAGCACTTGACTGCACAACAGAAGCCAGACAACTATGATGATTTTACTCTGGCCTCTGATACTGTGGGAAGAAGCACCACCTGGAAGCCAGTCTCCTGGAGATACTGACAGCTTCTTTGAGGACTTCCACTACGGGCAGTAAACTCATTTTCCCATTGAATAGACTCAGAGATTGATGGAAGAGCTGTATGTAAGTGACGAGAACTAACAACTTCAGCATTACTTCTACTACAGTAAAACAGGAATTTCCATCAGCAGAAACGCATGTGCAAGAAAGCTAGAAGTGACTGCAAGGTATTCAAATGGGAATGTATCCAAATACAACTCAAGCACTAAAGATCAGCCTCAGCATCTACCAACACTGAGCTGCAGTACCTATGGTGGCAACTTCCCTCCCAGGGCTCATGTTGTGGATGCAATTTGCTGCCATACCAGTGACTACACAATGTGAGGAGGGAGCAGCTTTAAATACACTGGTGAAAATCCTGCCCCTTAATTAATGTGAGGTCAGGCCAGATCTGAGCTGTAAGACTGAAATCCAATTTGTAGACCCGCTGATAAGCAAGGGAAAGCCCAGTATTGAGCACAGAACAATGGCCAGGCAGGAAAAAGTGTCTTGAGGTTGTCCCTATCTCCAAGTCATAATAGACTGTGGGGACTGGAAGCATGGCAGGAAACTGGAACATTTGCCTATCAAGCTTCTTTGTTGTGAAGATATCAAAGGTCTTAAAATTCCCCTTCAATCTTATTTAGCAGCAACTTGGATGTCAGCACTTACATACCTTTACATATAAACACACATAAAACCCTGATTAACTATTTTTTCTCTTCTGTCCTGCCCTGCAGCACTCACACTGCACTTGGGGAAGGGAGAAAGCCCCCTGTCACGTCAGGGGAAAAGACACAACTTTTTTTTTCAAGAAAATTACATCAACTAATCCCAGATTCATCAGGACCTGCACAGACTGAGGGTCAGTCACAACATGCTGTAACTACCTGATTCTATACTAGGATCTCAAACATCCTGCAGAAAAACCCAGGGGTTTCTACTGTGTCCCCAAATCCTAGGGCGTTTCTCAGCAGTCCACTTCTCAAACTGTTCCTCAGAGAGCAGTCTTTAGGGCATTAGGAAGCTATTTTAACATGACCTAACAGAAGCATTATATCTGCATTAAAAAAAAAAAAGTAATGAACATCCAAAGTTCAACCTAGTTTATTGGTATATTTGTGTATACCCTGGATACTTTGGAGGCTAATCTGCAGAAAATTGCATTTGGATTGTCTGGTGGATTCTTCTCCTTCCAAAAAGCTTACCTGGTGTTTTGAACTCAGAAGAGAAGAAAACACTCCTCTTTATTGAAGGGATAGTCCTAAAGAGGTGTCTGATCTCAGTGGCCTTTCAGAAAGTCTGAGAAGAAACTGAGGCTAAGACAAAAATTGAGAGAGAGTAAAACCAATGACCAGTTTGGCTGTTGGTGAGTTTCACTAGAAGCTTCACAGCTTAAAGGCTTCAGCTTTGTAAAACTGTCCCTTACCAAAATAGATGAGTGCAGCTTCCAAAATGAACCAGCAATCCCAGAGCTGACCAAAAAGCAGATGTCAGAGGACTGTCGGACAGCCAATATTAATTATTAATTAATTAATTATTAATTCTAGCAGTTAATGATTTGCACCAAAATTCTGTTATAAGAGAAAAAATACAATCTTGCAAGTCTCTCATCTGACAACTCTAGCCCTGAATGCACGGACTACTGAGAAGGGTCCCACAGTAAAGAATGTATCAAGGAGGAAGAGGAGGCCTTCCCCACAACTTCACTCCAGTTCCCCACACCCCACCTTCTTCCCTCTCCTACCCTCAGGGTATTGAAGAGGATGCTGCAAATGCCTTTTTAGCTAAATTACCTAACTTCTCTCAGCTTGAAAGAGAGAACAGTAGGTAAATCTCAAGTGACATCTACTTGTTCATCCTTGTCAATAAAAAGCAGATTTTGTGAGCAGATTAACAGTTACAGTACTATAAACAAAAGCAAGACCAAGTGACATCCAACTTCACATAAAAGGCGGATTTGGATCCATTACAGAAAAACAGTCGGGAGCTAAGGTTAAAAACCCATGTTCATTCATACCATAAATTCATAACCTTTTGTAGGCAAGGATATAAAAGTCCTTCTTTTGAAGAAGAAGACAGTGTCCTTCTCAAACAGACTGTGCACACTGTGATAGCACAGAAAACAGGGTGGTTTAAGGATGAGGGGTGAGTCAACCAGAGTTTTGCCCTGATTATCATCATTTTTGTTCTCTTCTGGATTTCAATTACACTCTTTCAAGTCACTTTACTTTAATGTTGGATTGTTGATATAGCAATCTCAATAGATAACAAACACAGCCCACCAGGAAAAAAAAGTAACAAAAATTCTTGATATAAATCAGGACTTTGACTCTAGCTGGCTCAATAACTTCTTCAAAGGACTTATTGATATTCAAATAGTAAAACATGTCTGTACCAATAATGATAATTAAGTGCCTTTCATCCAAGGATCTCAAGCTGTAGCTTACAACACCACTGTGAATTAAGTAATGTCTCTCACAGAGATTTTGTCTACAGCTAGAGAGCAGCTCAGTAACAATACAAGAAGCAAGGCACAAATTTCTCAAGGAGGTGTGGAGGGGGATTTTTTAATACTGGTAATACACACATTATTATCTCTTTACCTTTGGTCTATCCTCCATGACTACATAAGTCCTTTGTTTTTCCTTTGTCCACCTACAACACACAGTAACAGAAAAAACCCTTAAGTTTCCTAAACCAGAGCCCAGTCCTGCTAAATCTGTACTGTCCACTAGGAAAAGCAAACTTCCATCTCCCCAGAAAGCCACACAGAGCTGCTGATGAACATCCAGGACTGATACAGCTCCAGCATGCTGCAGCAATGCCAGCACAGTGATGGAAACAGTTCACCACCAACTTAGCCCTGGGTCCAGCACCAAAACTCACCTGTGCCTGCTACTGCCAATGTCATTGACTGTGCTCAGTGTTCTCAAACTACCTCTTAAGAGGCACAAAACAAGATAAATGTGATCTATGCTCTCCAAGAGCAGCTGTAACTCTCCCTAGTACTATGCCCACTCTGTGGCAGCGCTCTGCCCTCTGTGAGCCCCATACATAACCATTTCCCCAACACCAGAGAAAAAACCTGGGCTGCAAAGTGCACACCTAAACCACACTGCTCTTTAAGGAGAGTCTGGTATTTCCTTTGTACACCAATGGCTGCTCATACCTGGCAGCATCAATGTATGGTTCTGTTAACTAAGCCGGAAACAGGCAGGGTGGAGGCATAAGCCAGACCTTGTTTCCATCGAGACACTTAGAATCTACTCTGCTGCTTAATATTTCCCTCCCTGCCCCCTCAGTTGCCCTTAAGCTATATAAGCAGGACCTTGAAGAGGTACAGGAGATACTTGATCTTTCATCCCCTCGTAGAACAAAATGGAATCGCAACAGAACAGAATAGAATAGTTCAGTTTGAAGGGGTCTACAGTGATCTACTTCAAGATGTTTGTCTTTTTATTGCATTTTTACAATCTTATGCCAACTTCTTACATTTGTTGTCAGCATTCATGATTTAAGATTTTCAAGGCAAGGTCTTGTTTCTACTATGTCATATTAAACATGTTTGAAACTCAGTTTTTGTCCTAAGAAGCTCAAACTTTTGTTTTTGTGTCTTATTGTAACAAACATAAGCACATGCAAATTCACCAGAATTTGCTTTATATTTAAGGTTTTGAAATGCCATTTTGGAATCACACAGGGCTATTTCATGCTAGCATGAGTTACATGTTTATATACCAATTAAATTTCAAAATGTTAAATCTCAGTGACCCTGTTACTGTGCATTACTGACATGTTATAAATAATGTAAGGATTTTTTAATAAAAGAATGTGTGCAAAAGGAACTAGTTTAAGGATCGACAGCTTTGCAAAAAATCTTGCAAATAGTTCTTTCAGTAATATTGTAAATACTTTCAGTATTTCCTAATGCAAAAAAAAAAAAGAAGAAAAATTAAAGTAATGAAGCTGCTTAAGTCTATTGCTGCCTTTGGAGCAAATAGGTCTCAGTTTGTACTGAGATCTCCCTGTTATCTTGGCAAGCTCAAGTAATTCTCAGATGCAGCTCAGTGTGCAGAGCCCAGAATGAATGGGTATCAGACAGTTCCTCAGCCACCTTCTAACGGATTGACCCTGGCTGAACACCAGGCACCCACCAAAGCTGCTCTATCACTCCCCTTCATAAGTGGACAGGGGAGGCAAAATATAACAGAGGGTTCATGAATTGAGATACGGACCAAGAGAGATCACTTATCAAATACTGTCATGGACAAAACAGACTCAAACATGAGGATATTAATTGAATTTATTACTAACAGAATCAGAGCAGGGTAGTGAGAAGTAAAATAAATCTTAAAACCACCTTCCCTCCAACCCCTCGCTCCTTCCTGAGCTCTACCTCCTTCCCCCCAGCAGCGCAGGGAGACAGGTAACCACATGCCTCTGCTGCTGTTCAGGAAGACAGTCCTTCCACTGCTCCAGTATGGGTTCCCTCTCACAGAAGACAGTTCTCCACAAACTTTTCCAGTGTGAGTCCATCCCATGGGCAACAGTTCTCCATGAACTGCTGAGATGTGAGTTACTATTCCACAGAGTGCAGTCCTTCTGTAAGTGGCTACTCCTACATGGGTCCCCCACAGGCTCACAAGCCTTGTCAGCAAAGTCGCTCCAGCATGGGCTCCTCTCTCCATAGGTCTGCAGGTCCCTGCAAGGAGCCTGATCCAGCACCAGTTTCCCATGTGTTCACAGCTGTCTCTCAGGCATTCACCGGCTCTGGCATGTGCCACATCCATGGGCTGCAGGTGAATCTCTGCACTCCCATGCACCCCCACCAGCAGCTGCCTCACCATGTTCTGCACCATGGGCTGCAGAAGAATTTCTGCTCTGGTGCCTGGAGCACCTCCTCCCCTTCCTTCCTCACCGACCTTGGTGTCTGCAGGGCTGTGTCTCTCACACATTCTCACTCCACTCTTCTCTGGCCACAATTACATCTGTGCAATAACTTTCTTTTCCCTCTTAAGTATGTTACCCCAGAGCCATTACTATCACTCCTCATTGGCCTGGCCTTGGCCAGTGGCAGATGCATCTTGGAGATGACTGGCATTGGTTCTGCTGGACATCGGGGAAGCTTCCAGCAGCTCCTCGCTGAAGGCACCTCTGTAGCCCCCTTGTCCCACCCTACTACCAGAGTCTGGCTACACAAACCCAACACACAGCTAGAGAACATACCTGCTCAATTTTACCTTGATCGTAATTCTCAGTTTAACTGTGAAATGGACAATAGACAAGGAAAAAGCAGGATTTTAGAGCAACTTCAAAAGCGGATGAGAAATCCTATTCAGTCCACATGGCATGACCTTATTCCTCCAGGGAATGTCATGTCTCCTGTTCTGTGTACAGAAGTACCTTTGTATTATGTCCCAAGACTTTAAAAGCACCAACAGAAAAAAGTTCACCTCAGAGACTTATGTTTTTTCTCCTATTTCTTAATATCATCACCAGAATTTGATGAAAAGCTTTCTACACTGCACTAAGATTTACTGGTTATTGGTATAATTAGCAGTGACCATTCCCACATGTCCCTTCAATGGGAGGGAATGCCACTCTCTGAAGCCTAACATTATTAACCTTTACTGCTGTCATCAAGAAGGTAATTTATCAGTGAAAACACAACTGATTTTGGTAGCAATTATTTTATGAAATTTCTTCCAGCCTAAAATATAACAATAGACCCTGTGTCTAGAGGAGAATGATACAGATGACACTAGGAAGCTCCTGCATCTTTTCTCCTGTTGCCATATTTGCATTATTAAAAAAATTCCTACACACTAAGTTTGGCATTGGTTTGTATTAAAGATCTTCTCCTTGGTATCCTAAAGCTTTTATAATCAAGTTACAGAGAAGACAATTCCCTACCTACTCAAGTGAACTCACAGGCAGGTTACGTGAAAGAGAGAGACATCTGAGAACTGCTGGGTCTAAAAGCACCAAACTTCATTTCTGCTCCAAAATAAAAAACTCACCAAACCAGCTGAGATTAGACACAGAATTAATAGTCTCTTAACTTGGGTCAGTCTTCCGGGAGTAGAAGAAATCCTATGCTGGGCTACCAGCTGTAATGGGAAAACAGTATACCTTCATGCCCATCAAACCCACATTTCACTGCAGCTTTCTAAGAACTGGAGACAATTCAGTGCTAACAAGCAAGTATTTCCTTTTAGGTCTTTTAATATAGGCATCTTCTCATGCTGAACATCAAACCAGTCCAGCCTGGTCCCAAAATGCTATGACATTATCCCCAGCCTCCACTTAGAAATAGCTGCACTAGAAAACTCAGGCTTTCCATGCCCACGCTTGTTCTCAGATGAAAATTAGCTCAGTTATAGTCCAAAGGAGCCCTTTTGTGTCCAGCATATGCTTTGGCAGTCTGCCAGCAGTGCTCTCCTTTGCCATACAGCAAAGTGACACCATCAATTATAAAATCTATGTGTGTCAGGTCACTGGGTTATGAAACAGTAAGTGTTGTAAGCATGTAAGGACGTGGTTTGGACTCTGCTATGAATGAAGATAAAATTATTTTTGTGGAATCAGATTACTATGTTGGGATGAATTCCAGTGGGAAAGGGTCGCTGCATCGTAACAGCATTTCTCCTGGGAAATGAGTTTCAGTATACAGAATTGTTAAAGAACCCTGAAACTGGTAAAGATGCTAATTGATGGGGTGCTACTATCACACTTCAGCTACCACAATGGTGAAGTACTGTGGGCTTTGATGGAAAAATCCAGCTTAGATCGCACTGTGCTGGACTACAGTAAAAATCAGAAGTCACTCTTTCCACAGGAAATGACAGCAACACAAAATGAAAACCATGATAACAAGCAATATGACTCTCCCACGCATTACTTCCTAGTAACACCTAAGAACACTCACATTCGTAGTAGTATGCTTCAGAAAAGTTAGCTCCATTGTAGAAGTATCATGAGCAATGACTATGTGTCCCTCCAAGTCAGTCCTCCTGGCCCTCAAACCAAACTGAGGACCAGGAGAGTGACAGAAGCTGAGAACTACAATATGGTAAAAAAAAAAAAGGGGGAAAATTATGAGAAAATGAAGCTAACATGTGTAAAGTATCATTACATTGCACTGATTCAAGCAATGTGATCTGTACTTATATTTTAAATATATGGCAGAGAGAATGCCAAACTTCTGGACAAGTGATACAGCTGTCAAACCTCAATATCATAAGCTATACAGATATAGATGAAAAAAAAAAATAGTGGCCAGTATCAATAAGCATCTTGACTTAAACTGAGAAAGACTGCTAGAGTTATTTCTGTTTTACAATTGTACTTCTGTAGTGGTCAGTTTTCACTGATTATGGTGGCAACCACTTAGTGAGATGAAGAGCAAAAGCTGAGTAAAACAATACCAAATGATAAAGCATGAAGGGGGAAAATGAAAAGATCAGACAAAGATAAAAAAGAAAGATGGAAAATTACACAGATATTAATAAAGTTTCTGAATTACAGCGCAAAAGATTACAGAGGAACCTATCCTTCCCCAAATCCCTTTCTGTTCTCGCCACTTCTCCTTATCCTTCTCTGCAAAAGAAGATGTAATTTTGTTTATGCCTATTCATAAGTGCTGAGAATCAAAGACATTACACCCAGCTTCTGGGCAAGGCAGCACACTGCAGAAAAACAAAAAGGCCATTATTTGGATGGAGAATCAGTCTGCATCACTGACTTGACTGGTCCCTATTTTATTAGCAGCTGTTAGAGCAGGGATCAGGGAGTGCCCTGGTGTGCTGCAGCTGTTCCACATATGTTATAAATAAGGGCTGATAAAAGCTCATCCTATTTTTAACATTTAAAAAAACAAGAGGCCACAAAAATTCCTTATTAATGACTGGTGAGTGGAACTTTTCTCCTCCTCTTGACTTTAATGTCCAGAACGAAATGGACAAAACAGACCATTCTTAAAATTATATTCATTAAAAAAGGAAAGAAAATGCAATTTAGCGGAATCAGATCTAGCCAGCCTGGAGGATGTAACCAATTAGCATGTACAGTGTCTTTTCCTTCAAAAGCAGACACTTAATCAGGATGAAAACAAACCCCTGAGATTCTATTTCTAATAAAAATGCTGGATACTGCATCGAACAGTTTCTCTGGCACAACCCAAAAGCTGAACCCAGCACCACGTGTCTCAGACACCACCATCCACCCTTCTCAAACCAGTGCTTGCTTCCCTTGTTGAGTTGCTGCCTGTGGCCAGAGCTCACCTCCTGCTCACCAACCCCAATACTGAAAAGGTCAACAATTCCATACGAAGGCAAAATCCCAACCGCAGGCAGATGAGCCCCAGCTCACCTGTTTTCGGGGTCTGACACTGTCATGTTGCGCGTCACGTAGCACATCTTGAGCGGTATCGTCTTCTTGTCTCTGTGGATGGAGAGCGAAAGCTGCGACGTTGGCTCAGCAGAGGCACAGCCCAAGCGGGGAGACTCAGGGGGAGGGGTCTCCCACCCGATCTCTGACACAGGAGAGCCTTTCTTCACATAGGGGGTTGCTTCTCTCATGTATTTCACTATGTAAAAGAGAAATTAAAAAAAAAAAAGAAGGAAAGCAATAAATACCTGGATGTTCAGGAGCTGCATCCCCATGTGAGTTCTCTGAACTGGTGTTAACCCTCAATGCAGTTCATTCTTTCTGCTTGCCCAGCATCCCAACATTCGAAGCTGTGCAAATACATAAGATGGAGATCTGACTGCTGCCAGTCTCAGTATGGTGCAATACTGAGTAAAGTGAGGGAAAAGAACAGAACAAGCAAAATAAAAACATACTGCTAGTATAAGGTCAGGAGAGCCATCCCACCTCCATATGACAGCCTATAAGTAGTTATGCAGCAATTCCTATGTACAGAAGCCATGAACTGTCTGAGGTACATGGAAGTTTTTAAGAAAGACATTCAACCAAGTGATAGAGAACCTATTATTCCCCTATCTAAAATGTTCCAGTAATACTTCTAGTGCTGCCAGCTCACATCTTGCTTCTGTTTCACGCTTGTCAATGTCCTGGCACAGATCTCAACAGCTATTTCTGCTTGCTGGGAAGCAGTTTTAGCTAATCTACTTGTACATATATATATGGAGTAAACAAAAACCAATCCACTTCTTAGCCCTCTCACGGGGAAATAAAATTGAGTTTGAGTCTTTGGTGAGAGTGGAGGTGTCAGATTAAATCTCTTCTCAGCCTCTTCCAGGCTTTTTTCCAGTATGGATAGGAAATACAGAATTCTGAAATTATCTTTAATGTACTAAAAAATCAATATCTCTTTTAGACATATACTTCACATTCCTGTCTTTATGCAGGCAAATATTGCAGCATTTTTCTCTGGTTTTTAATCCTTTTGGTAGCTGAAGATTACTTTTGCTTTTGCTTTCCAAAGGTTTGGTAAATCTGCCAGTCACATTCTCTTTCTCCTTCACAAACCTGACAGAGCTCAGCCAAAAGGCCTCAAATTTAAGGTCCTGGTTAAGCATCTATCCCCACTGCACACAGCTGTGCCTGCCTAACTGGCTGTAGCAACTTGATTGTAGCCATGTACAAACAACAGTGACATGAACCGAAAGGGCAGGAGCGCTGTGAAATTACTTGGGGAAGTGATTAAAATGCTGTGAGAGAACATTTCAAGGAAATGGTGCAGATCACCGTGTCAGCTCAGCTGAAGAACCTGGGAATGACTGAATAACAAAAAGGTGGGTAAATTATAAAATGGCATTGTAGTGAAGGATGTTGAATTAGGGAAAGCCTACTGAAGGTGTTAAGTTCAAAATGAAAGCAAGAAAAGTATTTGGAAGAGTGGAGAAGAACAACAGGTTTTCTAGCAAAACCACAGATAAGGCAATTAATTTCAGCATCACTATTTTCAAGGCACTTCATAACAAGTTTTATCAAGAGAGACAGTACAAAACTGGAGTAGAGGCTCTGTGAGTATCTATTGCCATTTTTTCCCCTAAAACATCTTAGTGCACCTCTTGCCATTCCTTGCTCTCTCACTTTTAAAAATTCTGTTAACTTCAACTACAAGGACTTTTGTGTTTAGGTATTTTCGAGGACATCCCTCTCTGAGAAGGATCATTTGTGATTTATCATAATGGCAGTCCCACCCAACACTGGTGTTTTGATTTCCTTGTCCCATCCTTTCTGAGTATTTTTTAAAATTAATTTGTTCCCTGCTCAGGGAAGACTTGGCATAGAATTCTGTGAGGCTTCCATAAACTATTTAAGACAAAAAATGTAGTGATTGATTTTTTAAATCTTTTTGTAGACATCTACCTGAAGTCCATGATGTAAAAACTTGTGTCACCTAACTCCCAAAAGCAGTGCTCATTCTTGGGTACTTCATAAATTAAGTGATTTTCAAAGGTGTTGAAAAGAAGCAGTTTTAGCTAGTGTCATGGAGATACTGGTTTCAGCAGTTGGCATCTCAGTTTGGATGTACTCATAGCCTCATGTATGTATTCATAAGATGAGAAACTGAACACATACAGATGTGGTGAATCCATTCCTGTTTACACTGAACTTATATGGGAAGAACAGCTGAAGCTGTAAAAATCACGTTCTACTGGAAGCAAAATTTTATTCCCTTTAAAATTGGAGATTAACAATTAATCTGTTGAAAAAACCAATCCAGTCAGCTTTTGAAGCCTGTCACAGTGACATGCCAGCAAATGTAAAAGCAAATAAAGGTCCAGGTCTCAATAGTGTAGCTATTTTATCTGTGCTATTTTCGTCTTTTTCCAGTTGCAGCTATATGCATTCGACCTTAGCATATTTTAATTAAGGAAAAGAGAGGGGCAGGGGGAAGAAGGAAGCTGAAGTAAAAAATTTGGCTGTAAACCTAAGCAGAAACACAAAAAGTGAATTTAATTCCCCAGAAATGGGACAGAAGAAAACAGCCATCCCTTCTAGGTTCCAAGAAGCCAAGTTTCCATGCAACGCACTGGTGAATTCATGGCAGACAGCTGAAATGTCTCAGAAATTCCTATGAAAGAGGAAGCAAGATCAGGGGGAGAGAGCAGAAACACGACCCCATTTCCAGAAACTGAGTCTCAAACACAGTAAAAGCAAAGAAAACTACCCTGAGGAAAAACATTCTATGAAAATTCCTTTCAATTTCTGAACTCTCAAATATCTTGTTTCTGCTACCTCTCAACAGTCATGTCCTGTTGGAGGCCAGTCATCAGTGGGGTCCCTCAGGGTTCAGTGTTGGGGCCGGTTTTATTCAATATCTTTATTGATGATCTGGATGAGGGGATGGACTCCGTTATTAGTAAGTTTGTGGATGACACCAATCTTGGAATGAGTGTCGATCTGTTAGAGGGAAGGAGGGCTCTGCAGAGAGACCTTGACAGGCTGCATAGATGGGCTGAGTCCAATAGCATGAGGTTTAATAAATCCAAGTGCTGAGTTTTGCACTTTGGCCGCAATAACCCCATGCAGAGTTATAGGCTGGGGTCGGTGTGGCTGGAGGATGCCCAGGCAGAGAGGGACTTGGGGGGTGCTGGTTGATAGGAAGCTGAATATGATTCAGCAGTGTGCCCAGGTGACCAAGAAGGCCAATGGCATCCTGGCCTGTGTCAAGAATAGTGTTGCCAGTAGGACCAGGGAAGTTATCCTTCCCTTGTATTTGGCACTGGTTAGGCCACAGCTCGAGTACTGTGTCCAGTTCTGGGCCCCTCAGTTTAAGAAGGATATTGAGTTGCTGGA